>VZTI01000775.1:1719167-1837716 GCA_013397865.1 Struthidea cinerea
TAAACCCCCGAGATGGTTTGTGGGGGGGGGGGGGGGTTGGGGGAGAAGAACTAAGGCCTGAAGCATGTTCTGTGTGTTGTCATACGGTTGGTGTTTTGTTGGGTCACTTTCTTGAAGAAAGTTATGCTGACCATATGACTACTCCAGATAAAATACTATGACCCTTTAATTTGTTCTAAAACCTCTGTCAGTCCTGTTTAGAGTCAACTAGCATTAAAGACCAAATCAAGATCAGAGCTGCTTAAGCACTCACAGTTGGCTAATACTGGCTTTGCTCTCAGTGTGTGGTCATGTCTCAAAATCACTTCTTTGTGTTGGATGCTTTATTTTCAGGACATCTTCGAGCAGAGGAGGTTGATAGCATGCTCCTAAGAAATGACAGCGGAATTGAATCAGCTCTGTCCTATGCTAAAGCATGGTCAAAATATACCAAGGACGTAGTCACATGGGTAGAAAAAAAGCTTAGCTTGGGTGAGTGGCTCTTTCTGGCATTTAATCAGCTTTGTCATGATGAAATTAAATCTGTTGTCAGGCCTTTGTGCTGCAGACTGTCAATAATGTGATTTCTAAATTAGTAGCTGTTCTGCTGAAGTGGACAGAGCTATCATGCATTTCCTATAATTAAAGGCCTGTAACAAAGTGAAGGTGGTCCCCTCTGTAGTCTATTTGTTAAAGGAAGACAGTAAAAAGCATTTAGCATGTGTTATAACTGTTGTTGTATTATAATGTAAACAGTAACTGTGAAATTTTCTCAACAGAACTGGAGTGTGCTAAAAACTTGGCAAAAATGGCTGAAACTGCTAAAGCTGTTGTTGGGCACCAGGTGAGTATACCTTAGGGGCTTTGTCTTAGTCTTAAATCTTTATTGGATGGCTTGCCCAGGAGTAAAACTCTGATGTTGAGGAATGGATTTTTGAGCTGATACAGAATTGATTTATATTATAAAGCAGTGGTTAAAAGATCTGCATTTTGCATCTTTCCATTTGTTAGGGAAATTTGGATATATAATACTATTTTTGTTGAATATGCAGATCATTTTTCACAATATTCTTTTTTCTGTCTAATATCTTGTATGCTTTGTGATTTGGACTTTTTTCCTAGTAAAATGAATCGCAGATGAGAAATTAATAATTTTCTACATTCATAACTGACATTCATACCTATTTTAGTAAATAACTTACTAAATTTAATTGAAAATATAGTTCAGTTATACAGACATTTAGAATGTCATTACCCTTCTGTCTTACCTGGAACATTCATATGTTTTGTGTAATTTTAGGATTATATGCCATTCCAGTCCATATTCATTAATGCTTTTCAAAATGATATTGAGAACAGTCAACTTTGGCAACAAACAGCTGCTGCTCTCCAGTCTAACAAATTTGTGCAGGTATGCTTAAAAAAACAAAGACAAAAATATATATATAATTTTATAGAATATTTAAAAGAACAAACTTCCAGTCTATATGCCTTTAATGTACTCCATTAATATTTCCTATCTAGCCCCTTCTTGGAAGGAAAAATGAGTTGGATAGACAAAGAAAAGATATCAAGGACCTTTGGCAGCGAGAACAGAAAAAAATGGTTGGTAATTCTTTCATATCTAATGGTTCAGTCTAGAATTCTGCAAAAGGGTGAAACTTTCAAACTAGGCTGTTACACACTTATATTCACACATTGTCTCTGGGCTTATTGAAAGTAGATGTAACTGTCCATTTCATGGCAATCTGGTATTTGTAAGAGGTTATCTTTCAATGACTCCGTACTTTGTTCTGCAGCATACAGACCTGTGCCTAAGTATCTTTAAACATCACATTAAATAACTGAAAAATTAATACTGTTCATTCTTCTCCTTTTTCTTTTGCTGCTTTCTGCAGCAAGAGCTGGAAGCTGCTCTAAGAAAAGCCAAGTTGCTGTATACACAGCGTCAGGATGAGTATGAGAAGGCAAAGTCCTGTACTGCTCGTGCTGAGGAGGAACATCTTGGCTCAAGTGGAAGCTTTGTGAAAGATTTCAGCAAGCAACTGGAAAAAAAGCGAAGGCTGGAAGAGGAAGCTCTGCAAAAGGTAAAGAGGTTTTGTTCCTTGCTTTTAAAGTTAAGCCTATACTGGTTTTATTCACGCATTCCCAATGAAGGTATTCGAGTAAGTTCAGTTCACATTTTTAATTTTAATCATGCTATGCTCTTTTGGTTTTTAGTTGTAAAAGGGAATCTCAAATACAAGCATATTGAGTGGAGTTTTTTCTTGCTTCTAGTATCAAGGCCTGTAGTCCATCAACTCTTTATACTTGTGTTTTCTTTAGGCTGAAGAAGCCAATGAACACTATAAAGCAAGCATGGCAGAGGTTGAAGAAAAAAGAAATGATTTGGAAAGCTTTAAAAGTGATGTTTTAACACAGCTTCGGGAGCTTATTTACCAGTGTGATCTTACTCTTAAAGCTGTAAGCATGGTTTTTAAAATACATTTTGCATAGATGCTTATATACTGTTAAAACTAAGAGCCCCATAAGCCCTATTTTAAATAGAAATCTTTCAAAGGACAGATGTCAAGCCAACAGAAAATAAAGGAAAACTCTTAATCTATTTGTGTTCTCTTTCTGGTAGGAGTTAAAAAAAAATGGGGGGGAGAAGGGGGCGGGTCTTGAACATTTTTGGGTGTTTCTTGAGCTGTTGCCTTGCAAGCACCCTGACTACACAATCCTTATAAAATATCTTTTCAAAATTTTGATGGCAGTAGTGTTCCTCTGTTGCTTAAGGTACAGCTTTCTTTGCTTTAATTAGTGCATTAACAAAGATGTTCGGATCAAGCCCAGAACGGACATTAACACACTTCAGCCTTGATGGCAGTCTCAGTTACTGCAGGATGCATTATGACTAGTTGAATATACTAATTTATTGTGTGTAATAGGGAAGTGATGGTAAAAATTGCATATTACATGCACAATTTTTAAAAAAAACTTGAAGAATGTAAGAACGCATTATGCCATGAGACGTTTGGGGATTTTTGTTTGGGTTTTTTTGTTTGTTTATTTACATGAGACAATGACAATTTAATGCTGGGCCAGGAGGGAATATATAACATCAAACTTAACCCTGCTCCACAAGCAACCCCAAAACCAATCCGTAAGAAGAGTAGAAGGTATAGACAGACTTGTCAGTTCAAGTATATTTAAGTTGCAAACTGCTCTACAGTCTGAAAGCTGACAAAGCAGTTATGCAGTGTCCCCCTTTTCTGGTTTCTGGCACATGATAAAATAATTCAGAAGTGTTATGTAATTTAATGAAGAAAGTATTCAGTTAATCTGTCTGTTGGGACAGAGTTTTGTCCATTTCACGTCTCAAGACAATACGGAGCTCACCTGGGTTTGGAATTCCAACTACTTCATTGTTGTTGTGATGACTAATATTCCCTCCAGAACATGAAAAAAGCCTTTTTGATAGCAAAAGCCCTTGCTATTTATCTTGATCAATGCAAAGTGAGAAGCAATTGGAATTGCCTTTGCTACTGGGAGGATTCAATAACCCAGAGAGGAGAGAAATTCTCGTATCCCTATTAGAGATGAAGTTTTTACAGTCAATTTTCAGACTTGCACAAAGTAACACGTTACTGTTTCTAGTCTTATTGTTCAAATAATCTCCTGCTACAGTATAAATTTGGGTTGAGCAAAGCATAAGTGAAATATTTAGTAAATTATCTACAAATAATGAAAATCTTTCTTTCCCAACAGGCAACAGTTAACCTGTTCCAGCTACAGCATGCTCAGGTTGTATCTCTTCCAGTTAACTGCCAGTCCCTCTGTGAGAGTGCCAAACTCTATGACCCTGGCCAGCAGTATTCAGAGTTTGTGAAAAGTTTGCCAAAGGATGGTGTTCCTGTTGAATCAGGTTGTTTTGAAACCCAGAGTTCCCAGGTTGATGGGTAAGTGCCAAAGTACAGGTGGTAACTGCTTGGTTTAGAATGGAACACTAGGCACATGTGTTTAACAATAAAACAATGTTTTTGGAGGAACTAGAGGAATCCTGGTGTTTTACCATGCTTTACTATTGTCTTTGTCCCATCTTTTAGATGGTAGATTATATATAATGTTGACATTGAAGCAGAATGTCATTTTATGCAGTAAGGCTTGCTAAAACATTGGCAATTGTTGTGCAAGACTTGACTTGTTACTATTTTAATGTACATGCTGGTTAATATGAAAAATGTAAATTTTGGACTTGGTAGTGTTGTGTGGCAGTAGTACTTGATAAACAGTTTAGAAAGTCTGAAGAGGTAGTTTTCCTCTTCTACAGGCCTTGCTGCTGCATATAGTAGCTTCTTTCATGCTGTTTACATTTGGCAGCATTTTGGCAGGAAGTGTTTCTCGATTTCTATCTCATGCTATGTGCCTAAAAAAGCTCAGAGTCCATTTGTGGGGACATGTTATGACTTATTTTTTTTTTCCAACCTGTATGAAATGGAAGTTTTTACTGTTAAACTATGAAAGATCCAGCTAATGTGGAAGTAAAGACTTCGAGACAAAGACAGCTCCTTGTGTCAGAATGCCAAATGCTTTTCCACCTTTAATTTGTTGTAAAATAGTCATCTTGGCACTAAAGCACCAGAATATCCATTTCAATCTGTGTGTTTCACAGTTCTACAGGAAAGCGTCATCATCGTTTTTCAAAAGGAAACTAAATACAAAAAACCGAATGCTTGAGTCAGACTTCTACCAACAAAAGGCAGGAAATTCAAAGTTAAGGCTGATATTCTTAATTCTTGTCTGTAAATTTCCTGCCTTTTAAGACTGATTTAGGCTATACTCATAAACTTTGACTTAGGGGGATTTAACTATGTAGCTCCCTGAGAAACTGATGAGCATGAAATTTCCAACACTGTGTGCTCTCCCAGCTATTTACTGCTTGACATTTATACGAGTGGTTTTTTTCTCCTCCCCTCTCCCTACCTTTTGTTTTCTTTGTGGCAGCCTTGTGGTTCTTCATGCACTTGATCATTTTTATTGTTTGAATCTGCATTCATTTAAGGGACAGTTCCTTGAACAAATGCAAATTTTAATGTTTTTCAGTCTCTGTTTCCCTTAAGCTTGATAGGGTAGAACTGATTAAGGAACAGCTTCCTGACTGCTAAGCTTGGACTGCAAGCCATTTTGTCCCCACAGTGCTTCAGCATTTTACGTTAATTACTGTTAACAGTATTCTGTCCTTATCATGAGAACAGATTTTCAAAATGGACTGACACTCTGGCAGCTTCAACAAATTTAAAAAGCACAGCATGTGAACACCTTTATGTCTATAGGTGGATGGTCTTGATGACTGGTCAGAGAATCTTTTGGAGGGGAAAGCACCATCATAGAATGCAATGGCTTCTGAATTAATCTTATGTTCAGATGAGCAGATAGGCTGTTTTTTCAAAGTCTGCAAGATAATGTTCATAATACCATGAAGAGATGTGGAACAGCTGATTCTCCCTGGGTGGAGAGAAAATACTGGGAAATCTCACATATTTAATTGAAAATAAATGGCCACCCTTCTTTTTATATTTTTATTTTATAATTTTGGAATTAAATTTAATTTTGAGAATGACATGTCAAAAATGTATGTTCATGAATAGTAATTAAATGTAGCATTTTTAGTGCCCAGGGATTAAAAAAATGCATTACTTTTCATTAAATTTTGTCTTATTCATTCTTCAAATCACTGTCTTCTTTCTGAAGGGTTTTTAATAAGCAATCAACAAACAGTGTCCATACATCCCATGGTAACTTATCTCAGTGTTCAGGAGATTTTCCTGCTCAGACATTAGATGATGTGGGAAGCCCAGTTTATCATCGTTCACAAAAGGTTAGAGAGAAGAGATCTTCCAGCAACACAGATATTCAAGGTAGTTCTTCTGTATTTCTTTTGGAGCTCAGTCTCTAAATAAATAAATTTTTAAAAATGAAAATTTTAAAAAAAATGCTTGGTGTCTCAGTCAGAAATGTAACACAAAAAGGGTTAAAAATGTATAATAAAGTTCAAAGCCTATAAAACATGATGTACTTCAGCATAATAGGGATAAATGAAAAACTGCCTGTATGCATACCTAGATCCTTTGACAAGAAATGTGAGATACAATTCAAAAAGCAAGTACTGTCAAACTCAGCGGACTACGCTATTTCAGTTAGCTTTAGCAATTGAAAATCCGTTGGTTTTGTAAATTCCATGTTGATTGCAGGCCTTCTGCAAAAGCACAATTGCCGAGTTTCTGAAAATAATTTTCTTAGCTCCTGAAGCTTTTACAGGAATATATGCCTTGGGGTTTTTTCACTTTATTGCATGTTCCTGTAACTTGTGCAATATTTTCCTACTTTGAATATAATCATAGTTAGTCTTCAGTAAAAAAAAAAAGTAAATTTTGTCTTTGACATTTGGAATTAGTGGACTTTCTTTTCAAAAGCAGTGCGAGGGCCGCCACCGTTCAGATCGTGGTCAGTTGGAAACCAGAGTGGAGGAATGTGCAGTGATTCTGAAAGTGCAGGGGGAAGCAGCGAGTCACGATCCATGGATTCTCCATCTGCCAGCCCAGGTATACCTACCCTCACTGCTAGGCTAATCTGAAGTCTTTTCCCTGCAGTGTTTTACATTAGTGAGGACATCAATGTCAAATAAGCAAGTACTGAGCAGAGCATGTAATGAAAAATGAACAGCTGGGTGGAACTGATACTTACAGCTTCCTGAAAATTTTTCTTATCTGCTAGGGGATTTTAAAAGACGACTTCCCCGAACACCTTCCACTGGGACTATGTCATCTGCAGATGATCTTGATGAAAGAGAGCCACCATCTCCTTCAGACTGTGGTAATGTGGTTTCCATACCTGAAGTCCTCAGAAGATGCTTTTTGTTAGTGTGTGGCTTTTGTTTTTAATGTGCTTAAGAAAAGTACTTTAAGAAGGTGTGATTGCCAACAGCATTGTTTTTCAATACAGTGTGCATCCACTTGAGGTTGAGAGATGAAGAATAATGTTCAGGTCATTTTAATGAAGTAGTGCAGAACTGTCTTTATATGTTTAGTTTACTATATGGGCAACCATAGAACATTTCTAGTGTCTTCACCCTGTTGAGGGAGAGCAAATGATCCACTAACCATTACCTCCAGACATTTGCATTTAAATTTAGCTGCGTGGCACTGAGTTATGTAAGGTCACTTCTAAACTTTGATGTGAAATGCACACATACATAGAGTTGATAAGTGGCAAATTGGAAAAAAGTGGATCCAAATGGTTTAGGGTAATAACTGAGATTTTACCCTTTTCAACTAAGATAAGCAAGTTCAGTAATGTCTGTCCCAGATTTGACCAAGCCATTTCTAATTTTCAAATGAATTGTGACTGTATAATGACAATGTTGCCATAGGCATTGAAACCTGAATAACTGGATTATCAGAAATAGTTCTATGGTATGTCCACAGTACTTACAAGCTAATTTTGAAAAATTTGTGGCACTTGCTCAGTAAAGCCCTTAGGAAATTCTTTGCTTAGTCCTTATTTCCTAAATGTATACTTTGCCTTCGAGGAATGAACCTGTGGTAAACAGTATTAACTCAGATCTAGGTTTAAAGCATGGCAATGTATTAATGAATGCAAGCTTTCACTTGGAGTGGTATTGTTTAATCAATGCTTGAGCATTTAAGAAGCTTTCTGGGCAATTAACCGAACATGCTAATTTAAAGTTATCTGTAAAACAAAGGGGTTTGGTTCACAGAGTTGTTGATAGCATTTTAAGTAAATTGCTTGAAAAAAGTTGGACACAAAAAGGACCAGTTGCTATTCTTTTTAGTTTTAGAATCCTCTACAAAATATTTCAGTGTTGTTAGAGGAAACAGAATCAGTGATTTTTTTTTTAATTTATTTTTATTTTATGTGTCTTCTGCCACAAGCATATGTTAATTCTTCCTTGCTGCAAAATATTCTTTTTTTTTAAGTATTTCAGAAACAGTACAGGCCAAAACAAGTCATCTTTCATCCTCTAGTGCAGGATTTTGAAATGTATAAAATTAAACTTTCATGAATTGTTGCCTGAGATGCAGGGCAGCTGGAATTAAATGACCTAATATTTCCACATTGCCACAACACAGAAGAAAATGGAACACTTAAAAATGCAAAAATGATTGTTTGATTCTGCTTTTTTTACATAAGATTGATAGTTAATGTCTCTATTATGTGAACTGTGACATAGTTTTGCCTGCTTGTGATTGAAGTGTTTTTGATTACTTTGATAGTTGCCATTACTTGCAGACTTGTGTTCTGCAGCACAATTCTAAAAAATCAGAATAACTACCATGTCAATAGTAGATACTAAAATGACTATAACAGAGAAATTCTCTTCAGGTTTAAATGATCTCACATCTGAAACTGCAAATTCTCCAGGACCTTTTAGAAATGCTAACATGTCCAAAGCAGCACAAACACACAAACTACGGAAGCTGAGAGCTCCATCTAAATGCAGAGAATGTGACAGCTTAGTGGTATTTCATGGAGCTGAATGTGAGGAGGTAAGTTGAAAATTAGTTTAAATTGCTGCTTGGGATTTATTTAAAGCTGGGAGTTTTGGAAACTTGGATTATCTTTATATAGAAAGACTGGAGTTTGTGGCTAGTATAATCACCGTGAACTTGAAGCAGAGGCACACCATACTAATAAATTTTGCATTTTGCTCACATATGGGGTGACAAACAGCAGAGATATTTCTTATGGTGTCAGATTGTACCAAGCCATGTGCTTTTTTGTTTCTTCCCCTGTAGTGTTCACTTGCATGCCATAAAAAATGTTTAGAGACTTTAGCTATTCAATGTGGGCACAAAAAACTTCATGGAAGGCTTCATTTATTTGGAGTGGAGTTTGCCCAAGCTGCTAAAAATGTTCCTGATGGCATTCCTTTCATCATCAAAAAGTGTACATCAGAAATTGAAAGCAGAGCACTCAATGTCAAGGTATGTTTAAGTTTGTTCATGCTTAAGTTTCAGACACAATCTTAAAAAAAATTCTCTTAAGATTTTAATGGTGTCAATATCATCTGTGTTCTGCAATTTCCTTTCAAATTGAAATAGAGTTGTGCTGGCCTTTTAATTTTAGGGCATCTATCGTGTGAATGGAGCCAAATCAAGAGTTGAAAAGCTTTGTCAAGCTTTTGAAAATGGAAAGGATTTGGTCGAGCTCTCGGAACTCTATGCACATGATATCAGCAATGTTCTCAAGCTGTATCTCCGCCAGGTATGGAATTGAGAGGTCAGGTGGAAAACCAAAGTGCTGTAGTATATTTCTTCAGTACAATACAGAAAAAAAACCCCTTTTCAGCAGTCCTACAGCAGCAGATTAAACAAGTGCCTTGTACAACTGAAGTGGCTTCTTTTTTTGCACATGGAGCCTGTGACAAGGGCTGGGAGAACTGCTGGGATTACAGTATGTATTCCACATGGATATTGTGGCTCTTTTTAGTACCATATGCAGAACAAGCTTTTGTTTGCCTACTCATAGTAGAATTTACTTTCTAAAACCTTTCTGATTAGTGAATTTGCCTGTTTTATGTGGAGTTTAAGATTCCCGTGTTCTTGGCTCTTCATGCAGACAGATGCTGTTATTCATGCAGATATTGCTGTTAATAACTGCTAACAAAAATGTCATGAAACAGTCATAGTGGTCATGATGTGTTCATTATGGAGGGATTATCCATTTTTTTCTTCTAAAATAGAGCTTTAAAGCTTTGTGATGGAATTTTCTAAAACAGTTTCAGTATGTATGTGAAAAAATGAAGCTGGGATGTTGCCTAGTGAAATTATTGAGTCACCCTGAAAACTTGTTAACCCTGAAAGGAATAATCCTTAGCTGCATGGTCCTGTCCTCTTACTCACACTGGCTGTCAGAGATGAGCTTTCCAATCCTATGATCATCACCATTAAGTGATTTCGAAAAAAATCTTTTTTTTTTTTTTGGAATCTTCTTATTTCAATAAATTTTGATAAATGCTCAGTCCTGAAGCTATTGTAGGAAAGGGTTAGCAAAAGTTTTCTGGAAAAAGATGTAGGAAGGCGCATTTTTGTTAGCTGGGATTGGGTTTGAAAGAATTGGGGATTGAGCTAATGAACAAGGATTAAACAATGTCATCATCTAAGAAAAGATGCTAGACCAGAAAAAGTTGAAGAAAAACCGGAAGGAAACCAGTCAAAATTCAGGTTTAAGTGTGTTTCTGAAATGTTTGTATTTCTTCAGCTTCCAGAGCCCTTGATTTTGTTTCGGCTTTACAATGAGTTCATTGGACTTGCAAAAGAAATACAGAATGCTAATGAGGAATTGGATGCTAAACAAGCTAGCCCCAAAGCAAAGACAAGACAGTCACTCTGTATTGAACTGAATAGGATCATCATTAAAATTAAAGATCTTCTGAAACAGCTGCCTGTACCAAACTATAACACTCTACAGTACCTTATTGGACACCTTCACAGGTAATAAAATACTTTAAAGGCAAACTGATGTTGAAAACTTAACTGCTGAATGCTAGGAATCTCTTGTACCTTTTTGATGACTGTAGAGGACGAGGTCACATATACAGTTGAAGACACCGTTCTGTTGCTGGGGTTAGAAAAATGTAATGAATTCTCAAGTGAGAGGAGACTATGAAAGGGAAATAAAGCAGGGAAAGTGTTGCTCTCCATTAGTCTTGATTCTTTGCTAGCATTGGGGTCAGTAGTAATTAGTGTCACATGCAGGGATCGAAATATGATTTAAAGTGTGATGTAACGAAGGGCAGTGATTTGGTGGCTGTTAACAGAAAATTGAAACTTGTATCATGTCTCTTAATAACCGTTCTTCAGTCACATTTCACTTCTTTGTCTTCCAAATGCTGGTTTGTATGATGATGTACTAAAGTGATGATTACCTATAAAAATGGGTAATATTGGGCTATAGCTATATTATTACTTAGAATGAGAGACATTCTTTTCCCCAACCCTGGAAATGCCAAATAGCCACAAATAAATTCAACAAATAGGACATAAAAACACCTTGTGTGGGAAGTCCTAGCTTCCCACTGTTAAGTGTGGTCTGCACTGAAGATTCTGCCTGCCTACCAAACCCATTTTCAGTTTTTTATTGTCTCTTATCCTCTTTAGACATAATACTTTAATATCAAAAGTATTTCTGAAGTAATAAAACCCTCTAACTCTTGGGGATTTCTTTTAGTTTGTTTTTTTTTCCTTCTTTATGCAGAGTTACAGAACAGTCTGATGAAAATAAAATGTCAGCCAGCAACCTTGGCATAATATTTGGCCCAACTTTGATTAGACCACGTCAAACCGATGCTACAGTTTCTTTGTCATCACTTGTGGACTACCCTTACCAGGCCCGGGTAGTGGAACTGCTCATAACATACTATGAAAAGATATTTGACGTTTCATTGAAACCACTTCTGAGTGCTTCTCTTTCTGAAGAAACAGCTGTTACTGTCAGAGTTGCTTTATCAGCAGATGAGAGGGAGCCACAGCAGCAGAGGAAATCGTTTGTTGCTGTAAAGGAAGTGAGTGACTCTTGTGCTGCCACAATGTTACCTGTGCCATCTTAACTTCTGTGTTAAATGGTGCAGCATTCCAGAGCACATTTCTAATAAACCTTTGTGGGTTTTTGTGATAAGGAGTAGTGCCTTTTCTCTTGAGTTCTCATTTACTTCTGCTCTGACTTTTGTTAGCAGGGTATTCAAATAGTTCCAAGTGAAAGAGCTTCAGAAACAGCTGCACTCTTTTTGGAATCGAAGAATAGCAAGAATACAAAAGAAGAAGCAGATACATCTGTAACTGGTTAGTATGCTGTTAATTCTGGGTGTGGGTGGGTAAGGAGCCCTGGATGCGTTAGATTATGGTGCATGTAGCTCTGCAATATAGACAGAAGCAAGTGATAAAACCTGTTCATCACTGCTTGAGATACTGTTTATTTTCGTAAGAAGAACAGACTATTAAATCTTTTTAAAGGCTTTTAAGAAACATCTCTTTATGGAATCGGAGCTTAAAGTATTTGGTAAGAGAATGTAACAGTGGTTTGGTTTCTCCCTTTTTTTAAAAAAAGCAAACAAAACAAAGCCATAATTATGCTGTGACAATTATGCTGGAGATTTCTGAAATCCTGTAAACTAATATCCAGCAATTTATGTATTTGACCACTGTCTTCCTCCAAAAATCATTGTCACTCACTGGAACTAATCCAGAAGGCTTTGGAAAGAGTAATTGTTTGACAGAATCATCAGAGCATTTTGGATATCAATATTTCTGCTCAAAAACCCCCAGGTTTGCTAACCCAATTCTAACTCTGAATTTTTTTCTGTTTATCTGCCTATGCTACTACAGGGGTTGATTTTAATGTAGGTATGATTTCATGTACTTCATTTAGGAGTAACTTTACATAATCCCCTTTGATTGTACTGATTTTCTTCTGATGTTACCAGTTTAGTTGTGTCCCGTACATCAACAGTGCAACATCCTGAAACATACTAAAACTGAAAAAATTCAGGGATGGCAAAGCAACAGCCAAAAAGTGAAGTGTGTCTGTCTGTTTTCTTTTTTGTTACAGCTCTAGAGTATGTGTTTTATTGCTACTGAAATGCTAACATTTGGTTAGAGTAGAATATTCCTAGTACGTATACAATCTATCCCTAAAAACTGTTATCCCGTTAAAATACTAACTTCCAAGAGGTCACTGAAATGTTGCTGATTTGTGTTTATACTTGGTGCAAAGATCCAGTGACATCTATTTGTGTGTTTCCAGGTGATGCTGTGAGTCCGGCTTCAGAGAAAGACAGTGATCCATTCAGTTCTCTAGGTGAAGACCCCTGTAAAATGAACTTACTTCCTGTAAAACCTAACCGTCAGATTGCCAAAGTTCCGTTGCGGGCTCCAAGGACAAAACCAGCGTCTCGCCCTGTGAGCCTGCCTGTAGACCGAATACTTCCTCCATGTGTTTTGAATGAAAGAAATTCACGAAATGCAGGAGCAATAAGTGCAGAGAAGCTGGGCAGAAGCCCTACTATTGAAGAAGTCTCAGAGGTGAAAGCACTCCCTGCTGCTGATACCTGCTGCAGACTTCCTTGTTACGACACCCAGATGCTGCGAAAAACTTGGGACAAGCAGTACAAACAGTATGATATCACAGCAAGGACAGCAATGATCATGACTAATGTGCCCCGGGAGATCCGAGCACTTGAGAGTGGCACTGCAGGTGCTTTATCATCATCATGCAGCCTTGGTAACAATTCAGCTAATGCCATTCTTCCTAATAAGCCATATTCTGTTGTCGGGTCAGGAAGGACAGCAGCAGAAGAGAATGGTCCTGATGTTAATCCTCTTGCTGCCTTTAGGGCACCAAGAACATTGCAACCACCCCCAGGGACATTTTATAAACCACCCTCTAACAAATCAAAAGAGAATGGAGATGATTCTTCTGCTAAAGCTTGTGCACCAACCAGCGCTAGCTCTGTGCTCCACCAGGATGATACTGTGAAACTGGCTAGGAGCTCTGCACTTCCATCAGGTGATCCTGAACAAAACACAAATGAACAGAAATCTAGCTCAGAGGATATTCACCCCACAGATCTGAAGCCCGCTTACCACAGACTGAGACCAAAAAGGATCCAAGAACTGGAACACAGGGAAGCTCATTTTGTGTAGGGTGCAAATTCCTCTTGGACTATATGCAATTTGTTGATGTTGCCAGTGGAGACTTCCCTTTGCCCCTTTATCCTTTGCCTTCCCTTGAGAATCCCACTTTTGTGCCATATTGGAGTTATTTTTATATATGCAGCATTTTAAAAATGGGGGGAGGCCTGGGGAACTGTGAATTAAATAAGTCAAAGTTTTTGTAGTTCAGTAGCTTTCAATAAAGATGTAATACATTCCCAATCTAGACACAGTTAATGGGTTCATTGAATAAGACACTGAGCTTCATTTCATTGTGTGGAATGGAGAGCTTATTCATAGAGAAACAGCTGTTTTTCTTAATAGATGTTATAATAAAAATGGAAGGTTTAATGTTCACTGTCTAAGCATAAACCAAAGCTTGTGCTTTGCTCTGTAAAAGCATTTGTTCATTTTTCTAATCTGTGCAATTAAAGCTTTGCTTTTGAACAGGCTTACATACTGGCCAGCATGGCCATAATTATGTATCATATGTGTATATTTTAGGCAGACATGGTTATCTGTTGCCAGTTTTCTATGTTGTCACTTTAATTTTTTTTTTGTACAGCAAGGATGCACTTACTGAGCTTTACTATTCAGAGGCAGCAATCAATTCACATCTGGTTTCTTGTGTAGCTTAGTGAGTGGGGCAAATGTGCATAGCCTGTTTCATTTGGGTGCCCTTCTGGAGACATTCAGTTGCTGTGGTGCTGTCTTTCCCAGGTGAATGAAGAGGCAGTGATTTGCTTGCTATAGATCAGTTTCACCACTTAACCTGGTGTAGCTGAAATGAAGAGCTTTGTTTCCAGGTTTCAGTGAAACAGCTAAAAATAACCAAAAATCAGCATTAGTAGGTGCATCTAATGGTTTTCACTTTGTATTAAATGGTTTTTATGTGTACACTGTGTTATATTTGCTTTAAAATATATTAACGTGTTAACATTTCAATGACTCTATGGCTTCTATATCTGGATTTCGTCTAACTTATTAAAATACAGATGTTTGGCCTTTGCAATAGTGTAGTACTCTCCTGCATCTGTCTTGTGGGGCTAGGGTGTGGCACACTTTTCTTAATAGGATTACAATTAGAATGACCATTTCTTGCATACTGTAGAATACAGTTGTTTTGGCATGGTACTTTCTAGTGATGTAAGCACAGAGATGGCTCTCAAAGGACCGTAAAGACAAAGAATCACTTTTCTGTTTTTGCAACATTAAATACACTGGACTTTAATACTCCATTACCTTTGCCAGTCTTCCCAAAACACCACAGATAAAATCCCACACTCTGTCTGGTGGACATAATCTGATTTTTATTTCCACAACTCACAACGCTGAACTTTGATTTGTTGTCACATTTCCACAGAAGCAGGGCTTGCATTCTTTGTAAAGGCCATCCTATCGCTGGATGGTTCTGGCCATTCTCGGGGTCATTTCTTTGGGGAGCTGCCTCTTATTACAGAAAAGCTGAAGGTCGCAGATGCTGTTGTCTGTCCAGACTGGTGTTGGGAGTTGCATAACAAAATATGTGGAAAGGCTTCTTGACATAGATGGGAATTTGTTCTACTTTGAAAATGGAGGAGTGAACTATATATACCCCACACAACTGGTTAATGAATCATTAAAGAGAGTGTAGCATAACTTCATAGCACAGTTGGGAAAGGATCAGTATTGATTATGACCACAAGATAGCAAAATAATTTATGAATTTTCATTAAATTTATTGTCTCACTATGTTTGTGTTTTAGCATGTCTAGCATTGGTTATGGTAATGGCTTAACAAATTAATGAAAGTTATTTATTTAATAATTTCTTAATTCAATAAGGCTGTTCACCTAGTGTGGTGGAGGGTCTCTAGTACTCCCCAGAGCAGGCTGCTGACATAAGAGAATTACAACAGTGAATACAACATACAGTGAATACAGTGAGAAACAGAAACATTTCTTAATCAAGTCATAATACCAGTTATTACTGGCTGTTGCCATACTCCTTTTTATGTAACATCTGCTTCCATATTTTGCTAGTACGAAAGGTTTCTGCTCTTTTAAAGGTGTTTCCCGCAGCCCCGCAGGTGCCAGCGGGCTTGGGCCGGGAGCCGGCGGCAGCAGAGCCTGGTACCTGTGGGTGGGGATGCGTAGGTGTCTTACAAACCCCCGTTATTTCGGAGAAAATACTGATTTCAAATGATGACTTACGTGTCCTTTATAATGCCTTCGCCTGTTTTTATGTAATACGAGCGAAGTAGCAAGAGCGCGTCTTTGAAAATGGAAACCTTTGAGGCCTATGTAAGAGTTACGACCCCGCTGCGCAGCGTGGCTGTAGCGCAGGAGGGGCTGCGGGCCGGGCCCGGGAGGTCTTCCCGAGCCTTGCCGGCAGCCCGGGGACAGCGCGGCCTGCGGGGGAGGCTGCGAGGCGGTGGCTCAAAGGCCACTCTGTGACTTCTGACTTTGTCAATTTTCGTAAACGTTTGCACAGAGACGGCAGGGCCATGTTGTCTTCGGGCCCGTACGCTGAGGGCCCGCCCGCCTGTGAGGGAGCGCGGGGCGGCCGCCCGAGGGGGCGTGAGAGCCGACCACCGCAGCGGAGCCTGGTGGGAAGGACTTTCGTTTCCTTTGAAAATGGAGAAATTCCGAATGGCTTCTGTTGTTTCTTTCGGTTCAGATGCAGATTTCCCTCGGTCTTGCTTTGAAATGGCTTCACTCCGACGGAACGGCAGCAGTCCTACCCACCTGCCCCAGGTGACAGGCTGTGGGTCATGCAAAGTCCCAGAACCCTGCAGCTTGAACTCTGGCAAGGAAACCTTTTGCTGTCAGATTTGTTTGGTAATTGCATTTTCTGTAGTCGTAATGCACTGCCTCATCCCTCTTAAAGCTTTGGCAGAGTACCGACTTCTGTAAGTCGCTGACCTAATTAGTCATGACAGCTGTTTGTTTAGTAGGGCCCCTAATGCTACCAGAACTACCCTTCTGAAACCATCTTTTCAAGTATGGCATTTGTTCAGATCTGAAGAAATACATTCAGAAATATCAGCATTGTAGTAGAGACTTGATTGTGCTTGTGTTGGTCATATTGGATATTTGGGAGGATTTTTATTCATGAGTCCTTAAACTCACAGATTGAGCTGTTCTGTAACAAGCAGGGGATTAAAACAATCTCCTTACAACTGAGCAGTGTTATTCTGCAAGTGCTAACTGCATCTAAGATATGTGTTTCTTCGCTGCCAAGCTGAACATTCCTTCAGAAAACGTTCTCTTTCAGCAGTGCTCACACATGAGGTAAGCTTTTGTGGTACGTTTTCAAGGTTTTTGTTGCTTCTGTGTAAGAAGTCTCTGTTTTGCTTGCAAATCCATGAACTCTCTAGCTTCCGTGTAGCAGAGGCCTAATGGAGCTAATCTGGAAGCTGACACGAAACGCTCTGCGAAGGCAGCGCGCGAGTGGTAATGTTGGTAACTTAGCCCAGAGCATGTTTGTACTTTTTGAGTGACATACCACTGTGGCTCACCGTACAGAGTGATCTCAGAGAACATAAACTCAGTTCTGTTTGGGTGAAACTAAAGTGGAACGTGTGCTTCAGCACCATACCTGATGCGCTGCAGCTGCTAATGCACGTCCAGTCTGTGCCTGGAGCTCGTCTGAAGCAACCCTTAGGCAAGTAGTGCATGGGTCCTGGGTCCTCAGCACCCACTGTTTCACTATAAAGCTGCTCTTATTGGGCCATCCTACTTGTCAATGTATACATAATATGTTGGGAAAATGGAACAAACCCAATGTTTCAACTTTCCATTAGCAAAGTGTGTGGGGGGAGGGACAGGGAATGTCTGATATTTACAAACTGTGTTATTTAGAATATTCATGGACATAAGTCTTACAGGAGGATTCTTTGGAGACAAGCCTTTCTGAATAAAATGTTCTATCTGCATGCGCATTTATATTCATAGAGAGGGGAATTATTTTTCTAGTTCAGAGGTCCAAGGGATCCTTGGAAAGTGTTTCACTCACAGGTAGAAGAAAAAGCTATCCTATATCTTCCACAATGTTAAATGTTTGAGGAAGGTGAATGCTAGAAAAATCCTCACTCCTCAGCCCTTATGCAGCTGGATGACAGAACAGCATCTATATGAAGTAAACTGAATTACACCTGAAGTAGAAAACATGCCTTATGTGTTTCCACTGCTTTGTGCTTGTTTATCCACAGACTGGGGCAATTAGCCCACTGCTGGGTTTGCACAAGAATGGCATCTGTTTAAGATTCCACATTTCTCTGTGCTTGACATGGAAGAGTCTGATTGTGATTGTGATTGATTCATAGAAATACACCTTTCAAGTAGAAGTTTCATGGGGCCTTGTCTTAGTCTCTCTGATTTTTTTATCATTTGATTCTGATTTTTTGACAGAACATCCTATTCTTGTCCTTCAGGTTACTCCTTGGTTATTTCAGAGGGAGGCCTCTGAAATACAAAGGAAACACCTAAAAAGCTTCAGCTTGGGTGTTCCCCAGTAGTTTGAGATAGCTGGGTGCAAAACTCATCTTAACTCAGAAAGCCCCAACCTGTGTTTGTATAGTTTTCTTTACACACACATTCTATCCATACCTGCCCATGGATAGAAGATACATTTATATGCATCCTCTCCTACAGTTAGTCTAGGTACAATCATGTTAGCAATAATTGTGTTAGCTTTCTAGTGAGCCTGTGTTGAGGGACGTGCTCTTCCACATGTGTAAGAATGTCTCACAGGTTAAGAAATAGTTTGGGTGCTGTAAAGCATTGTTGGACATTAGAAGTGCTGGCCCATGAGCACACCCAAAACACTTTAAGTGTGCATATTTTCAAATCTATCTTTTCAGGTAATTTTAAAATTCTCCTTATTTTAGAGAAATATTTCCTTGTGGTACTGAAGAGATTACTGGGGATGCTTTTATAATTTGCTGGAAAAATAGCGTTTAATCAGACTTGATTTTTTAGTCAAAAGTCAGGAATAAGCCTGGAAAAAAGAAAACAAAATTCTGATATTTAAAACAGCTGTTAAAACTATGGCATATGTGTGTGAGGTAGGGAGATAACACAACACACATGCCATGTGACCCCATGTATTGCATGTAGGTTCTCATGAAGCACGTCGCAGGGAACTCTTATATTTTCAAGTATCTACTGTAGGCATAATGCAAGAACTATCACCAAATATCTATTTCCACTTACTGCTTTCTTTATGTTCTGATACATAAAACTGTGGTGAAATTGTGCAGTGTGCTCCATAAGCTGAACTGTATTTTTCCCTCCCATGTAAAATGATAGGCCTTGCGTAAGCTTTCTCTGTTTACTTCTGAAGATCCCTTTGTAAAGCTAAAAAGCAAAAATGGGTCACAGGAGCAGCAGATGTAGTTGACCATAGAAAGCAAAATATACCCTACCATCATCCAATTGTGATGTAAAAAATCTAATTAGGAGATTAGTTTAATCTGTTAGAGCTGTTTCTGCAAACATGTGGACAGCAAAAAGAGATCCATTTTCTTAAAATAACTTGCCTTAGGATTTTAAAATGCCTGTTTGCTGAATAAAACTATTGAATTATCTGTTTGCCTCACACATAGTGGTGGGGATTAAACACAGTCTGCAGCTCAGCAGTAGCAGCAGTGCTAGTTTCTCTGCTTTGCACTGCCATTAGTCAGAGTTAGCTTCTATCTGTGCCCTTATGAAGCTTTGTTTCTCTGTCTAGATTGAAGCAGGCTGGGTCTCACCTGCAATATGAACATATGCTCAACAGAAATTAGATCAAAGCCACTTGTAAAAGAGGAGGTTGCCATAGAATCATAGAATAGAATCATTAAGGTTAGAAAAGACCTCCAAGATCAAGTTCAACCTTTGACCAAAAACATCACATCAACTAAGCCACAGCACTAAGTGCCATGTCCAGTCATTTATTGAACACTTCCAGGGATAGTGACTCCACCACCTTCCTGAGCAGCCTGTTCCAAAGCTTGACAACCCTTTCAGTGAAAAAATTCCTCCTGGTGTCCAACCTGAACCTTCCCTGGCACAGCTTGAGGCCATGCCCTCTTGTCCTGTCACTGTTTGCCTGGGAGAAGACGCCAACCCCCGTCTTGCTACGCCCTCCTTTCAGGCAGTTGTAGAGAATGGTAAATTCTCCCCTGAGCCTCCTCTTCTCCAGACTAAACCCCAGCTCCCTCAGCTGCTCCTCACAGGACTCACTCTCCAGACCCTTCCCCAGCTCCGCTGCCCTTCTGCAGACTCGCCCCAGCCCCTCACTGTCTTCCTGGCGGTGATGGGCCCAGAACTGGAAACAGCACTCGAAGTGTGGCCTCACCAGTGCCCAGTACAGGGGGACAATCCCTGCCCTGGTCCTGCTGGCCACACTATTCCTGATACAGGCCAGGATGCCATTGGCCTTCTTGGCCACCTGGGCAGGTGCTGGCTCATGTTCAGCAGCTGTCGACCAGCACCCCCAGGCTTTTTCCCACTGGGCAGCTTTCCGGACACTCTTCCCCCAACCTGTAGCATTGCCTGGGATTGTTATGACCATTTGGCAAATGGTTGTCACACTGGCCAATCTCCAGTCATCTGGGACCTCCCTGGTTTACCAGGACAGATGATAAATGATGGAGAGAGGCTTGGCGAGTTCTTTTGCCAGTTCCTTTAGTACTCCTGAGTGGATCCCATCCTGCTTCATAGACTTGTGAGTGTCTAAGTNTTCTCCCAACTGGGTAGCTTTCCGGACACTCTTCTCCCAACCTGTAGCATTGCCTGGGATTGTTATGACCATTTGGCAAATGGTTGTCACACTGGCCAATCTCCAGTCATCTGGGACCTCCCTGGTTTACCAGGACAGATGATAAATGATGGAGAGAGGCTTGGCGAGTTCTTTTGCCAGTTCCTTTAGTACTCCTGAGTGGATCCCATCCTGCTTCATAGACTTGTGAGTGTCTAAGTGGTGCAGCAGGTCACTAACTACCTCCTAATGGATTGGGGGTGGGTGGGGGGCTTCTGCTCCCCATCCCTGTCTACCAGCTTGCCCTGAGGATAACCTGTCTTCGTGTTGAAGACTGAGACGAGGAAGGCATTAAGTACCAGGCCTTTTCTTCATCCTTGGTTACAATGTTTCCCTCTGCTTGCAAGAAAGGATGGAGATTTTCCTTGGCCCTCTTTTTGTTGTTAATGCATTCGTAAAACCACTTTTTATTATTTTTCACAGCAGTGGCCAGTTTGAGTTCTAGCTGAGCTTTCGCCATTCTGATTTTCTCTCTATGTGACCTAACAATGTCCTTGTACTCTTCCTGAGTTGGCTGCCCCTTCTTCCAAAGGCCAAAAACTCTCTATTTTTCCCTGACTTCTAGTGAAAGTGCCTTGTTCTGCCAAAACTGGTCTTCTTCCCTGCTGGCTCACCTTTCAGCACATAGGGACGGCCTGATTCTGTGCTTTGTTATCCTTTGTGGCAGAAGCCAGGTTAAAGTGGGTGGTTTAGGTGGCACCTGTGTGCAGGGGCTCAAAGGCCCTGCAGTTGTGCTGGGAAAGAAGCAGTGTGCAGAGTTCAGTGCTCTGCTGTCAGAGCTGCAGTGGGCTCTGGGGGAAATCTAGAGAGTGTTAAATTCAGTGAAGCAGTTTTGTGGAGGAGTCTCAAAAGTGTCCCCAAAGCCCTGTGAAGGGGAAAGAAACAGGCAAGCACTGCTACATCCTTTAAATTTTTTTTTTAAATATTGAAGGCTGGATTGTTGTTCAGCTTCCTCTTGGAAGAACCATCACGGGGAAGCTGTGATAGTGCTTATACAGAGTCATTGCCCAGCATGAGCACTGGTGGGAGGTTTTGCTGCATTGCTGTTTCAGATGCCCTTTACAGATGAAAATCTATAGGGAATTCAGTGTTCATTCAGTTCATAAGTGTAGGGGTCTTTTTCTGATTTTAGGGGAGTGTTGTTATCTATGTAAATAAACTTCTTTTTTGGAAATTGAATTTCTTTCAGTGCCTGTGCTCTTTCTGATTGCAGCAGTCCCAAGCCACCAGTGATTTCATGAGCAGGGCGCTGCCTCTAAAGAGTGAAGATAGATCTCCACCATGACTAATTACAGCAGAAGTTCATGTACCTCCTCAGTCCAAGTGGAGTTCTCCATACTTTATTACTAGGTACTACTCTTTACCATGGTTCTACTCTTCTTTTTTATTGTAGTGTTTTGCTCTACTTAAAGTAGTAGAGCTTGAATCTTAGCCACACAAATCTGAGTAATGCCCAGATAGGAAAGGATATTTCAGGATTGAAAATTAATTATTCTTTGTTTATTCTGTGCTGCTACAGATTCTGAGGTTTATCTGTCCAGTGTCTTCTGACTGCATTATTTAAGTTGTTCTTTTCCTACAGTTGTGTCTCATATTCACCTGTTTAATTCAGATTTCAAAGCAGTATAAGGTTAACTCACATCCCTGAAGCTGTTCCATTTAGGAAAGCAAGGTTCTTTCCCTTTAGCTCCTAGTGAAGGTTTTATAAACAAACCAGTCCGGGGAGATATAAGTGTATCCTTGTTCAACCTAAAATTAGAGGTGGTCCTGAAATGTGTCTGGTGAGCAATGTAGAAACTTTAAGAAAGTTTTGTGTGTTGGTTGAACTTCATGTATTAATGCCATACCTTAAATAGTTATTTTAAGAACTTTTAAATTCTGACTCATGTAGCACAGTGTTAACCTTGGTAATCAATCTAATAGTCAATTTCTTGGAGAGCATTTTTTTTTCCTTTAGGCGTATTAATTAGGTTGTCTGTCATTGAGTTACTTCTGTTATAAGCAATGTCTCCCTGTCACTCAACAAATATAACTAGCAAGGTCCAATGTAAAAACATCTTAAAGATTACATAGCAAGCACAGTCTGTATAACCTGACTTACTGCCCTTTTTTCCCCACCAAGGTTTATTGGGTTTGGCTTCTTTACTACTTATATTTTTAGTCTCAGAAATAGTCATATTTTTCAAAGCAAATGGTAGCAGCCATTTTATCTGGCAGTCATCATCTCATTTATGGCCTTGCACAACACATTTTCTAGCTATTTACTATTATTTCTAGCTGTAATACAGCTACTACTAATTCAAGAGTGGTGCAGGTCATACATAGCAGGATACTTAGAAACATAAGCTACAACTCTCTGTAGTACTGTGGGATCTCTCATTGAGACAGAAACTCTTAATGATGGGTGGCTCAGTAAAGCACCATCAGGAGGAAGAGGAGAGGCCAGGCCATTCGCAGACTATAGATTTTATGGCCTTGACATGAAGACTTGGATTTCCTTTTACAACTGTTGCAGAAGGATTGCAGCATCCGTCTGGGGTTTAGAGGAAGGCAAGAGGAGCTGCAGTGCAAAACTATCTCTTCCTCATTTGTTTAGCTGTAGGATTCATTTTTCAGAGTAGCAACAAGTTCAAGAGCCCTGGGCTACACAAGAGTGTCAGAAAGCTGTCTGACTGCCTATTGTTGGCAACTCAAAGTGGGAGGCTGTCACACCCCAGAAGTGTGTTTCTTCAAACCATCAGGTGTTAGTCCATTTACTCCTCACAACAGCAGCAGCTTTTTATAGCTAGTCTCATTTCTTGCTCTGTAACTTAAGCAGAGTTGATGGAGGGATACTGAAAATAGCATGAAACTGTTGATCTGCAAAATATGGAAAATTCTCCAAGTTTGGTTTTGCATGAATATTCTTTATGCAGAACTGTTCCTTTATTATTTGATCCCCAGTAAGCCGCACAGCCAGTTCTTACTGTTTGGCCTTAAATATCCTGCTTCAATCACTTTCAAGCCTGGTATATCAGAAAAGATTGCACATTTTTTAGGAGGCCTTTCTACCAGGGTTAGTCATGGCTGATGCCAACCCTTCCCTAGTGCTGGCCACCTCTTCCCTTGAGGTTGAAATTCCTTTTTGGTTCATAAAATGTGGACCTGAGATGATTTTCTGAAACAATCAAATCTCTTATCTAATGTTTTTCACTACTGATTTGTTAACACATTAGGCCAAAAGATCCTGACGTGTTTTCCAAACCTTGTCTCTTAAAATCAGACAAAATCTTCTTCAATTAATATCATTTCCAGAAAAAAAATTCTGGAAGAATAGTGACAAATGAGACTTTAAAAAATTATCTAATCCATGAGTGGTTTTACCTGTGTAATATTTTGTAGAGGTTTGAGTAATCTGCAATGGAGGCCCCCCAGTCTTCCCATAAAATCAGTTCTATTACTTCACCATTCTTATAATCAGAGTGTGCTTTCCAATATCTGACTTCCATTTGCTTTTCAATGCTCT
Source organism: Struthidea cinerea (assembly GCA_013397865.1). Taxonomy (NCBI): domain Eukaryota; kingdom Metazoa; phylum Chordata; class Aves; order Passeriformes; family Corcoracidae; genus Struthidea; species Struthidea cinerea. The sequence continues at coordinate 1,743,147 of VZTI01000775.1, forward strand.
CCCAGTTACTAGTCATTCATAAAGAAACTACTCTTCAATCATTTAAATCCCATAAAACAGCAATAAAGTAGGAAGTCAACACAGGTAGCAAATTTCAATAATTTGTTTATTTTTTTAACAGGCCCGTGTATCTGATATTTGGATTTATATGTCAAGTTTCCTTTTTCCTTTGAAAGTAAAAATTCCTGATTATTATAATGAGTCATGAACCTGAAAAACAGCATACAATGGTTTGAATTCTGTGGTATCTCTACTAAAATGTAATGGGAGTTGCTGGATTTAAAAACATAGAAATAGGAGATCCTGTATTTTTTAAAGGAAATGGCAACAGAATGGATTTGTTTTTATAAAATCCATATCAGACTCTGTTAATCAATATATTTTATCATGTCTGAATGGTAAACCTAATTGTATCATAATAACGAAACAGTTTTATATAAACTAATGTCTAGTAGTAAATCCATCTTTTTTTGGAAAAAAATCTTTTGAAAACACAGTGTTGTGATAAATGATGCAAGAGTTAACTGCCTTCATTACATGCAAGTCCAAGTTAATAGCCAGATTCAATATTAGTGACTTTTTTTATTCGAAAGAGATGTTTTTCCTCTCTACTGCTTTTTGGTGCTGATAAATGTGTCACAGGAAGTAGCCTCCAAACAAAGGAAACTCATGATTTTTCATGCATGATAGTGTATCGAGTGCAAAATTAAATGGTGCAGACAATGAAAGGAACTGATCTCTGTGATAACATAATCTTAAAATAAGAACAGAAAGCTGTTATTTTGCTCTAAAGTCTGTTTCTGCTGTCAGCTGAGAAATGGCAATGCATCGTCTGCCACAGGTTAACCAGACGTGTTGATGCAGAAGAATGAGCTTCTTTAGGCAAGTCAGACTTCTACTTTGGAAGAACTGGATCCTTCGGAAAAGACAAAAGGTAAAGTATTAGTATTTGGATTTCAGGTTTGAACCATGCACTCCACTGGATTAAGTGACTGGTACATTTATCAGCATGTAAAACTCTCAAGTGCCCCAAAGAATCACATGTGATCTTTGTATGGGCCTTTGTATGGGCAACTTGTCTGGTTTGCAGAGCTGCTCTTTACAGACCAAACCTAGCATACTTATGTTGGGATTTTCTTTGACAAATAATATTATATACCAGAAGAGCTGTGGGTAGTAATATTTATATATTTTTACATAAAAAGATCTGTTGTTAGAAAACATCATGAGCACCATTCAGCTCACAGAGTTTTGATTCCTAATTTTAGATTTGCTCTTCACACTCAGCTGCTCTTAGACATGATTCTAGTTAGGACCTTACAGTTCTCACAGATTTTGTCTTTTTTAGTATGGCTGAATGACATAAGTAAAGCAAAAGTCAGAAGTATTTTAAGTACTTTCAAATCCTCTTAGATTTTATGATATTTTGTCTTACAGCAAACTTACCTATTACTTTTCACCTTAATTCACCTTATTGCTCTTTTTATTTTTTCTTTAAGCTAAATTTTCTTAGAGTGAAACAAAACTTCAGACTAGGGTCTTAGTTATCTGATGTACTTCAACTACTTCTGCCCAGCAAAAGAAGCCCCTTTACCTGGTTTCCATTTTTTTTCTCTGAGGTCCTATAGATGCACACTACCTGTTTCAAATGAAAAATCATTTTTAAAGTATATTAAGGCATCTGTGAGACTGTGACAGTCATGCAAACAGTTTTGCCATAATAACAGTTTAATAACAAGCTGAACCACAGGATGAGCTGAAATATTTACCCTATGCTGACCTGATTTTAGTCAATAGGAATGGCTCCCCTGCTGAAATTCCCAGGATCAAAGGATTGTGTAATTTTCTTCACAGACAATTTGAATATTCTTTCCTTCATAGCTTCCTAGCAGACTTTCTTCCACAACGTACGTTGTCATCAAGAGCTGATGCATATAACATTGCAGCTCTTGATTTATTGCAACATGAAAGTTGCCAATTCATACTTGAGTTAAGGACCCCTTTTTGAAGCTGGACTTCAGTTACTGGTTGTCAAGGAACTGTGGTAGTTTGGTTCTCAAGTTCAGAAAAAACAATGCCAAACAGAAAATCCATGTCTTCCTGGTCTTCAAATGTATGTACTGAGAGAAGTGGAAGCCACTGGTTTTTAATTTTTAACAAATGTATATTTGTAGAATTCTTCAGTATTTTCAGTATATGAAACAGTGTGTTATTTGTGCAAATCTGCTTAGATATGAGACACAAAGTGCCAGCTTGGCTTTCAGGAATTGTCTTCTCTTTTTGTTTTATTTTTCCTACAGAATTTTCAAAAATTAAAATTGGTGTTTCCAGGTGTTGCTAGAGATCCTCTTCTCTGATGATCATTCCTAGTTTGTAAGCACAGTGATTTAATCTACAACTGAGAAATATTTTCTCCACCCTGAAGAGTAAAATGTTTTACAGAAGAGCCATTAAAAATAATTTCTTGTTTAAGAATATAATCCTGCCTGCTTATTTGTCCTCACAGAGAAACAAAGTAGCCAAACCAAAAGTTCATATTGTCAAAGGTAGCTATAAAATGTGTTCTGGGAAAATTAGACCCTTTTTTTGTTAACCATCCTGCAGTATCATAAATAGAGATATATGCAATCTTCTACTCCAGTTCATCATTTAGTCTAATCTACTTCACAAGAGGAAAAACTTCATTGCAGAGTCAACAGCTGATCTGCAGCCAGTTTAAGCTTGTCACATTTATATGGTCTTACCACTGTGCTAGTTCCATTACAGCTCTGTCTGCTTATTACCTTTCTCTGTGCATGTTTCTGGGATTTCTGGCTATTTATCTTGTAGTTCTGCAGGCTTATGGGCTGCTTTCTGATACTTCTAGTGCATTCTGAGACACCTTTATGTCCTCTGGCTAAGGTCCACAGGAAAGAATCAAAGGGCTGACAGCACTGGTCCATCCTTACCACACAACACATTGTGTACCAAGTTGAAAGAAAGCTTCCCTTGGGCTTTAGACTTCAATCTTTTCCAAACTAGTTAACCCAGACAGAAAGGAATTACCAAATTCAGGTCTGAGGATTTTGTATTTCCTGGGGATGAAGAAAGAATCAACATCTGAGCATTAACACAGATTAACTCTGCAGCAAAGGTGCGCCAAGGAGTCTTGCCAGTTCTTGCTCCTCTGAGTTTATGTGCGTGTAGCGCTTGTCCCAAATGGCTTACCAAATGGGTGGCAATGGATGTTGACCAGACTTTGTGTACCCAGCTGGGAAGGGTCTGTAACACTGTATTCTGAGCTGTGCACAACAGCTGTCAGGTTTCCCTCTCTAATAGTTGTGTAGTCTTCCCTTTACTGCTGGTAAGATTATGTCTGGATTTAAAAAGATCGGGCATGCATAGCTTCCTAGGTGGTGGTGGGTGGGTCTTTTCGTTATTGTTCTGTTTTAAAAAAGAAACCCTTAAGATGAAAAATATGAAATAGCAAATTGTTGCCTGGTATAAAGCTTTCTACCCTTTTGCTGTAAGAATATGTTGTGCTTAACTAAAGCTATTAGACAAAGTTATAGTGGAAAAACAGGGCAGCTCCAAAAAAACTGTTCTTCCGCTGTGGAGTGCCTTTTGCCCAAAACAACATTCATGTGTAACCCATCTTGGATTTGGCTCTGCTGCTATGTGCATTATAATTACATATTTGGTACCTAGTTAGTGAGGAGGGAGCAAAGGTAAAGAAGCAAGGAGGGCTTTCCTGTGCCTGTGCTACAACCCTGGTTCTGAAGGTAAATTGTCCTGGCTCTTACAGGGAGGAGCAAAAAAGTGCCACGTGTCTGGACACAAAAATCCCATTGCTGTTCCTCAGAGCCCAAGGCCTGTATTACAGGATCAATGGATTGTCGTTTCAAATTTCTGCCAAAACACGCAGAGGCAGTAAAACAAACTGAAACACAGGAGTGGAGGAAACAGACTGAAAAGCAGGCAGGATGTTGCTCTGTGGTAAAAGCAGCACCCTTGATTTTCTGTCATGACACGGGAGCCAGTGACGGTTCTAAGTGTATTGAAAGGTCTGGGCAATAAAGTGGCCTTTGATGGGGTCTTCTACATTATTGAATAAGGTGTTTGATCTTAATACATAAATTTCTACAAGTATTAGGAAATTAGTAACATTGAAATGAATGATGACAAAAAGAAGCAAAAGTAAAGGTCAAAGAATGTAAAGCTTGTGCTGAAGTCTTTTACCTTGGGGTAAGCACAGTGTACTGACAGGCTGCTAATGAGCCCAGCAGCGTTAAAGTGTGGATTAAAAAAACCCTTTTCTCTCTTACAGCTAATCTTTGTTGTAGAGTCAAGCACTACCTGCTGTCTCTTTTTACCTCAGTGAGGATGCTTAGATATTTCTTTAGAAGAGGTGGAAAAGCCACTGAGCACTGAGTTAATGGTGATGCTTCATGGCACTCTGATGAAAACCTTGCCCTTCTGGGTATCCTTTTCAAATGGTGAAACAGGCAAAGGTTAGCCATGGTCACAGGCTGCACTGGGTACTTCTACTGTGAGAAGAGGTCTCATCCCTTTAGCCACCTCATGACTCTATGGTGATCTATTTGTAAAATTTATTTTAAATTTTTTTTTCTTTTTTTCCAGCTTCGTTTTCTAGTGGAGCTTGTATGGCCTCTGTCATTGTTTCTTGCACTTGTCTGGCTGAGGAAAACTAATCCACTGTATCGTCAACATGAATGTAAGAATGTTTAAGATGCTATCACAATCTGACTTGTTGTAGCTAATGGCCAGGTGTTCTCAGACAGAGGTACTGGGACCTGTTTGTGGAGTGTTACTGTCCAGTGGCAAAAGAACAGAATTTGGTTTGAGTAGCTTAGTTATTTATAGCCATGTAGTGTAAGAAGTACCAGTGAGGAGATAAAAAAAATGTCTCGTTTTCGTGTGAGATGTTTTCTGGTCAGACTTACCTGAGGTCTCAAGGATCTGTCCAGTTTTGGATTTCTGTAATTCTGTTACTGAGAAAGTACTACCTCACTACCTATTTAAAAAATGCCTCGCATTACTCAGAATTCATTTCTGTTTAAAATAGCCATATAGCTTATATTGGTGACTTCTTTTTTCTCAGTAAAAAATAAACCTTTATGATTCCTGTCACATTCCTTCTGTAGAGAGCCAACTTATCTTGCTATTTATATTCACAAAAGCTGCATTAGAAAAGGCACCTAACAATTTATATTTTGTGTTTCGATACTCTAGGTCACTTCCCAAACAAGGCAATGCCATCAGCAGGAACACTGCCATGGTTACATGGCATCTTCTGTAACATGAACAATCCCTGTTTCCGCAGCACAACCCCCGGAGAGGGTCCAGGTGTAGTGTCCAACTACAAAAATTCCATGTAAGCAGAGCTGTATGTGTGAGACTGGGTTGCAGCAATACAGGCCTGCAAGGGAGCTGTTAACAGCTTGCTCTTGGCACCTGTTGGGTGTTCATGGACATGAATGATGCAAGGAGAAAGGATGGAGTATCCTCACCTTGCTTAGAAAGGTCCCTCACTGCACCAAGGAATATTTTAAAGAATTGTTCTGTGGTATGAATGAAAAGGGAAGATAATAATACACCAGTGTGCAAACAGTGGAAGACAAAAATTTTCAGTTCTAGCACTTTGGTTTCGTGCTAACAATGGTCATCAAAGTTGAAACAGAGCTCACAATGATAGTTCTGGGCCTTTTAGAGCGAGACTTCAGTACTAGTCTCTAGGGATCACATGTTCTCTTAATAAAATCCATGCTTTCTACTGTTGACTGCTTACTGAATGTTTTAGGACAAACCTTTTTGATAAAAGACCATGGAACCCCTAAGCCTGCTTTTCTCACCACTAGAGTTGTCCCTTCTGAATGAGAGGTCTGATGAAGTAGCTGCAAATAAGAACTGCCACTTCTTAGGTAGCACCTGTTTTGGCTATATACTTGTGATACTTTAATCAGCACATAACCTTCAGATACTAAGCTTGTTTGCAAAATAGGAGGATGGGAGATTTCTAGACTGTTACTGAAAAAGTGCTGTAGGAGTGTTTTATTGCATTGTTTGTTACAGCTGAGTGATGAAAGAAAGTACAGCAGACAAGGAGCCTTAGAGTGAAAAAACCCCTGTCATACTAAATATAAAAAATGTTCCAAATCTCCCTTTGCAAAGTCCCCTTTGGAGCATCCAATGATTAAAATTCATGAGCTAATAATGCGAAGGCCATTGAAGCTCCTGTCATGTGAAAGTCTGTAACTTGGACTTAACTTGCCGTTTGACCTTTTGTTCCTAGTGAATAGGATTTTAAATAGTCAGCTGAACATTTTTGGTGGAGTACAGACAAACACACAATGAAGCTAGAGGGTTCTGTTTTCTATACATTCTGGCTCTTCTAGGTTGCTTGTTACAGAGCAAACTGTCACTTTGTCAGTCCCAGTAAATTCAGTGCATTACAGCAGAAGTAAATACATTGTGTTTTCTGAAAGAATTTGGTCCTTCCTGTTTGTTGTTTCCTGTAAGCTAAAATGAGTCGTGTGGACTGAGATATACTGTTGCATGCATGGAAAAACATAACACTGTTGAAGAAGTATAATGACCTTAACTCATAACAAGAATTTTTTATGCTTGTTCATAAATACAGAAACTGATTGCATCTTTGCTTGATCTGCACGTTCTAACCCAGAACCAGTAGTTAAACAGCTGCCTGTGACCATTTGTTACTTGTGTTTTCCTGCTGCTCCTTGAAGAAATATTCTGAAGGCACCTAAAAAATTGGAGGGGACTGATGTGAGAGGGGAAGGATGTTTCTGTTTGTGAATGATTCCATGTCACTTGCTAGGCTGAACAGGGCTGCATGTGTCCAGAATGCCCCATTCAGCTGCTGAAGCTGGGCCTGGGCTAGAACCAGGGCAGATTTGTACCATAACTGTGAGATGCATGCTGTGTGGGGAAGGTCCTGTCTCCCCAGCAAGACCTGCATGGCCAATGAAGAAAATGTATGAATGGCCAACCTTCTGTGGACTTTCAAATTTAACTGAATCCCAGACTACCTGAAACTGAGGACAAAACAACTTTTTTTTTCCTCATCCTTAATACAGAGAGAGCCAACTTTGCTTTTTCTTTTTAGGTTTGTTTGTTTGTTTGTTTGTTTATTGGGGTGTTTTGACTTGAAAGGTTCTCAAGAGTCATCACTCTTGAATTACTGTTTCTTCTTTATTTCTCCTTTCAGCCTTGCAAGGGTATATAAAGATGCTCAGGAGATTTTACTGGAAGCTCCTGAAATCCATGACCTTGGAAGAATCTGGGAAGAACTGATCATTATGACTCAGTTTATGGAAACAATGAGAACTAATCCTGAAAGAATTGCAGGTAATTGTTATGTCTATATCCTTTAGACTATTTAATTTTTCCTTCTGAGAGCTGGATAGTAGTTACTTTGTAAGCTGGCAACATTATAATATGTTTCACATGTAGCTGTGACTCTGCTTACTGTTAGAGTAAGTTAAAATCTGTTCAGTGACAAACACCTGTCATTTAAGAGAAAAGAGAGGCAGTCAGCTCCATTCTACAACCCTCTTCTTTAAATAACAGTAGACAAAACTCGAAACACAAAAGGATAATGGGTATCTCACCACACAAAGTAAAACATGGCTGAAGAAACTCCATTAATTATTATTGCAGTAAAAGGAGAAGCAGTGAGAAAGTGTCACTGGAAGATGCAGAAGAAATGGAAAATTAGGAACATGTCTGAATATATGCCAGGAGCATAACCCAGAGAAGTGCTTAGAGGTACTTTGTCACAGTGTTAGCTAAAACAGGTTTGGAACAGTGAAGAAGGAAACTCCTGATAATCTGTTTAGAAAGAGAAAGCATTGAACACTTCTAAACAGGATTGCAAATTGCAAATTCATTGCATTAACTTTTATTTAAAACAACCTGCCAAACTCAAAATACAGTTCTGAGGAAAATAGGGAATGGTAGAATAATAAAGTTTTTGGACTTGAAGTACAGAATTTGGAAAGCTACTCCTAAAACTAAAGGTGTAAAAATGGTCTGGCTTTGTGAATTGATCTATCCTATTTGCAAATCCTTTGTCACAGGAATAGTATTCTTACTAAAATTAAATAGTCGCTCTCCATATATTTTTGATAAGATGTGTACAAACCATCTGATACACGTGCTCCGCTATCCTATCAGGAGTTTATAACTAGAAGTAAAAAAGGGATCATCTCATTGTAAATAACAGTGAGATAACCAAATGCCCCAGAATGTAAACAAGAACTTGACTATAATCTGAGCTGTTGTTTGTACCCAGCCATAGAAATCAAACCTGACTATTTAGAGGCGAGGAAAAGCATGTCATGCCATGGGTTTGCTATGTATTGCTAAGGGACCACACGCCATGTTTTAGGAAGTTGCCTTTGCATCCCATATCAACTTTACTCATGAAAAATAGAGTACATTCCCCCCAATCCTGTGAAATAAGATCTTAATGTTCCTTCAAGAATCTGTGGGGTGTTTAAATGTGTTTTACTTTAAAAAAAAAATAGAAGTTTGGAATTTCCTATTATAGGAAACAAAGTTTAAAAGTCAGTTCTGGAGCTTAACTAATAAAATAGGAATTACCATCTTTCTTCATACAGAAAAATTAAGATTGGCTATTTAAGTTGTCTGTGTTTATAGCTTACTACTATTGCTTGTAAGTAACAATTTTAATAGAATAGCTGCAAAGTTGAGCAATGAAAAAATTGCAAATGTCAGAGTAGCAATTGCTCCTTCTGCTGATTCCTGAAATCAGATTTGACTCTTGAGTCTTCCTTCCTTGTCCCAATCTCCCCTAGCACTGTCACTTTTGATGAGATGTGTTCTTGTGCTGTGCTTTTTCCTCCACACTGCCTGGATGCCAGGAAAGGCATCAGTGAGAATATGAGGGACAGACCCGTGCTATTGTTTTCAGTGTTTACTGCTTGAATAAATATGTGGAGGAACAATTGAAGAAGTCCTCAGGCCCTGCAGCCTTAGGCCAGAATACACTTAGTGCAGATGGAATTGTGGAAGTTAGTTGGCAAACGGTGATAAGACTCAGCTCACAGAAGGGCGTGCATGTTTATTAGAAATGTCTGAAGTTACATTCCCTATGTCAATAGGATACACACTGCTCCTGTCAGTTCCAATTGCCTGCTCTAAAAACTAGAATTAGAGCTTTTCAAGCATTCTTTACCAAAGTCTATTGATGCTGTGTGAGGTACCTTTAATAAAGGTATCATTTAATGAAGTTATAATAAGTATTCTATGTACATGTACAAGCTTTCTCTTGCACCATATTGAGGCAGAGTTCTCACTGATAAGATTTGTAACAGAGACAAGTTTAAAAAGTTTGGAAGTGTTTGACTTTAGGAGCAGCAGAATTTTGAGTATTGTTACAGACAGTATTAGGGAAATTTGGTGGCCTCTTACGTGTGTCTGATTTAACAGTGGGTGGTCTCACTGGTTTGCCTGAAGAGCAGTTGTTAATCTAGTTCAATATGAAGCATAAGCTACACTTTATGCTTCTCCAAAGAAATTTATTTTTTTCTAATGGAAGATTTTCAAGGGTCACTTTTGCAATGCTAGAGAATAAGGTTAACTAACTAAAATTGATTGACAGCGAGTGATAAATTAGTGCAAATGTAAACGGTTGACTAAAGCTATTTACACAAGGCCCAGAAGAAAGGACACTAAAACAGTAGCATACTTGAATCTGAACATTTAAAATAAAGCATTACATCAGAAAAAGGCAGACACTTTCAAATGCAGTCAGTGCTGCTTTCAATGTGTCCATTGCTGTAGCCCTAGTGTGAAACATCTTTGAGAGATCAGATATGCAGAGTCAGAACACTCAGCATTTTCTGATTATCATTTCCCGACAAAGGATTAAAATGATTTTGAATTGCAAAAATAATTTTAGCCACAGTTAGTCACGACTAGGTATAAGAGCCAAATAACATTCTTTTTGCAGGTTTAAGCTGGGATATGAGTTGTTCTTTAACTTCCTTTGTTTGGTATCTCACTGATCTGTGCATTCCTTTTTTTTCATCCAGGAAGAGGAATACGAATTCTAGACGTTTTGAAAGATGGGGAGACCCTCACTTCCTTCTTGCTAGAAAATGTTGGCCTCACAGATTTTGTTGTTTACCAGCTTATTAATGCTCAAGTGCGCCCTGAACAGGTGGGTAGAGTTCGACAGTTACCGAGGCATCACCTGTGAGGGAAGAATCTCCTGAGTTGTATGTGCAAAGTAGCCTCGGTGAAGGCCTTGGGCCCAGAATAACTGATGCCTTATGAGTTGTTTGCATAATTTCTCCCTTTGTTTTTTGTGAATCTAGAGGAAGAGATGTTTGATTTGTCTTTAAAAAACATTTTGAATATGTGTTAAATATTAATAAATTATTAAATAAACAGCAAAGTGCTGTTGTTGCACCCAAATAATGAGGAGCATCAAGAAACAGTACTGGCAAGCAGTGCATCCATCCCCATGACTGAAGACTTGACTTAAAAGCATAATGCAGCTGTGCATCCTTTTGAGATAATAGTCCTGATGAGAGAGGAACTGTTGGAGGTTCTTAATTTATAATTTAAATTCTCTGCCCTAATGTCAGCATGGTGGCTTTTCAGTATTGTTTCACATGAACAGGTGGAAGTGTAGAAGCAGACCCACTTTCTCAGATTCTGATTGAATAATAGATCTGCTCAAAAAATTCAGAGGGAAAAGTACAGGTCAAATCCTTCCTGAAGTAGCTAAGCAGGGAACTATGTTTGACCAAGTCCAGGCTGTCTCTGCTTCTGCATGTACTGGTGGCTGGGAGCTCTGTGAGGAATGCTGTATTAATGAATGAATGCTGCTGAATTGGAATTCTGGAACAATTTCTACACTGCATTAGTGTGTGGATGGAAGCAAGTGAATAACTGAGGCTGAAAGACACAATTCCTCTGTTTCATTGCCACATAAAATGCAAATACTGAGACTGTGTGTGGGCAGAAAGAGGGAGGCCATTCATGACCTTTCATGCAGTTCCTCTACTGCATCACTGGTTTCAGCTGGTGTGACGAATTACTTATCTGCTGTATTCCTGATTGGTACCTGGGGAAGCCCTCCCCTCTTCTCACTTTACCATGAAGCAGTACCACAAGGTCATACCAAAGCCAATGTCAATTGATACAGCCTACGTATTTTCACACTCCCATGTCAGCTGAGATATTGAAAATTTGATTCCTTGCTGCTTGTGACAAGGAGAATATATACAGATACCCTGCCGGGTTTCTCTCTCCCTAGTCATCCCTAACCTCTTCTACACCTGTGTCAGGAGAACTGAGTGCTGCTGTGTTGGACTAATTAGCTCCCCAGTGGCATTCATTCATCTGCTGTTAAAAATACTGCTTGCCAGTGTATGCAGGACTGAAGTTTTCAACACCATCACGAAAAGAACGGTTGAAACCTGCCGGACTGTAGAGTCTTTCTGCTGTATTTTCTGTGCTGATGTAGAAAGAGATGTAGTTCTTTGTATGCTGGAAATTAAAGAAATTGAGCATTGGTTAGAGGAAGCTTGAGATCTGGTGTTAAATACCACTTTTGCTGCCCTCTATATAGTTTTCTTGTTAGCAGTAATTACAGGGATACAAGATCATCTCACCAGAGCTGATTTACAGCTATGAGGAAAGAAAGTGTTGTGAATACTTCTTTCAGGTGAAAAAGATGCAGAGAAACCAATCTAATAATTTTAAAGACGCAACGAGAGAATTCTTTTCACTGGGAATTGAACACTTCATTTTCTGTGGGAGGTAAATTGCTTCATTCCATTAGCCCTTCATGATAAGCAAGTTGCTTGGGCTGGCTTTATGCATGGTTGAGGTGAAAGTTTCAGAGCCAGAACTAGACTCTAGATCTACGGTTGTCTTAATCCTCAACTGTGATAGTTCATCTCTAGTTCTTCATGCTGCTCTGCCCTCTGTTTGCCTGCCTATTTCTGTACACCTCTTCCCCCTGCCTCTGATGGCACAGAGCTGATCAACCTGAAAGCAACTTGTTTACAAAAGCCTGACTGTTGCCAACAGCTGGCTGGAGATCTAGGTCTGAGCCGCCTGGGAGTCAGGAAATGACACACAGAGCAGAAAGCTAAACCTGATCAAACAGCCAGCTAGCTGAAAAAATAATTTGGACTTCATCTTGCCCGCTTTGGCCAAACAGTGACACATTGATTAAAAAAAAAGAAGCATTGAAGTTTCCCTCTGAGGGCCTGCTTTTTTGAGTCATTCTAAGATAAAGATAAGAAACTGATGTTAAAACACAATAAGAAGTTCAGGAAAGATTGGCAGCAGCACAACCTACCGGAAAAATTGGAAGGGCGGAGGTTTGATGTTTTTCTAATCCCATCTGTTCATGAACATTATTGAAATGCAGTTACAGTTTGTAAATAACAACTCTTCTTTTTTTTTTTTCTGTGTTTATCCTTCTCAGTGATGTAAATGTCACTGTTTCCTCATTTCACAAGTCAGAGCAAGGTTCCCAGGCTGCCTCCCTGTGCAGCCCAGTTTCATTGCAGTTGACACTGCCTGATGAGGACCACGCCAATGAGGTGTATATGGTTAAAAATGGTGTTCTTACCACACACATACCCAGGACATAAATGACTGAGCAAATAAGCAAATTATTTCACTGACATAAACTGACTTAATTCCAATTCAAACGTTCCAATTTGAGGGAGAGCAGGGGTGTGTGGTTTGGGAGATTTTTTGCAAGACAGACTGGATCTGTCAGTTGAATTCCTTCTTTTGCATTCTGCCTCTCTCCACACTGTCTAATTTGTGTTAACAATGCCTTTATATAAGTACAGCTCTAGTGGTGATAGTATTCTCAGATACTTCTAGAAATTCACATCCCTTTTTTGCATCATAATTCCAAAACACAACCTGTGTGTAATTCAGATGCCTTTCTTTTTTTGTCAACTGCAGCTCCACAAGCTGAAACTCAGGGCAGTCATGGCAGATAAAATACGATGTTATTCTGGACCTCTCTACTGCTGCCTTTTGTATTCTGGATGCTGATTTTCCATAGCCACACTTGCACTTTGGTCGATAGCTTCTGACAGATGAAGCATTTGATGAATAACTCCTCAGTCTACTTTGAATCTACTCTCCAAAGCAAATTCCTCTGTGTTTTTAAATATTCTCTTTACAGGCGCCACCAAACAAATCTTAGCTGCTAACTAGAGGAAATTTGCACATATAAAATTTTGATAATGATGAATTTCTTAATTTGCTTAGATAAGAAATAAATCTGCACCTGTGTCTGACCTGGTATAGATGTGGTGTGTTTTTTTAATCCATATGTCTTAAAGACTGAAATGCTCACCAGATTATTTTTCTAAGTTATTTTCTGGGTAGATTTTGACAATTTCTTTATTGTGCAGCTTACTAAATTCATTTAGTCTAATGATATGTCAGTGCATAGTTCTTGTGTGAAAGTCTGTGATCATCTCAAACACAGCAGGCATTTACAGTCATCACAGTGCTCTGAGCTGTTTTCCTTAAATTTGTACTGTGAAAGGAGATGGACAGAGGATGGGAATGTTAGCTTGTGAGCAATTTCCAGTGCTATTTTTTATTATATTGCCATGTATTCTGTGCTTCCCACAGCCATTATTCACTATCACTCTGCACAGCCATGCAGCCGGGATGTACAAAGCCATTGTACATTAAACACACCCATCTACAGATTACCACTTCTAATATAAGCACAGAATAGAAAAAGCCCGAATTTTTATCTTTAATGTCTGACCAATGGGAACACATTGGTTTATAGTTAAACAAAGTAAATGCAGAATAACTCTATAGAAATCAGTGGATTTACATGGGATTTACACTGTTGTTCCTGAGCAGTATGAAAGTTTCATAACAGTAAGTGAATCATTGCTTTTGGTTGCAGTTTGCCTATGGTGTCCCTAGCTTGACTCTGAAGGACATTGCTTGCAGTGAGATGCTCCTGGACCGCTTTATTATCTTCAGCAGCCGAAGAGGTCTCCCTTCTGTACACAAGGCCATGTGTGCCCTGTCCCAGGACAGTCTACAAAGAGTAGAAGATGCCTTGTATGCAAACGTTGATTTCTTTAAGCTATTTCGGCTGGTAAGTATTAACACAATTATCCTGCCTTATGTTATCATTTTTATTTTGGCTTATATTTCATTGCCCTTCAAGAATTTTTTTTGTAATACTTCACCAGTTTTCCAAGTGGTCTTAGTAGATTTACCCCTGCAAATGTAAGGTTATGGATGTGTGATTGTTAACCTACCATCAGCAGGACACTAGATAGTTCTGAGTATGTTGTGGGATGAAACAGATGAAATTGGCAGTATAGCAGAACTAAGAGATTCATATGCAGTTTTTAAATCAAAGTTTGTGTTGAAATATTATCTGGTCTTTCCAGTCTGTGTAGCAAAACAGTGTGTGGCAAAACCTACAGGGACCTTGCTGAGGATTCTAAAAATACCCAACACAGCCCATTCTGTCTTTGCTCCTTCCATCATGACAGAGTTTTTTGCTGCAGTCAAAATCATGATGCAGCTTGAGTTGGCATAGCCATGTGAGCCCTTTTAAAAACCCAAAACAAACAGATTAGGAAATTGTACTGGCTTTTATCACTCTTTCTATAAAAGCTTTTCCTTACCTCTTCATTTTCATTGCCCTTCTTTCTTCTAGTTTCTACTGTGACCTTGCTATAAATTAACCACATCTACAGCCTTGGTTTAGTATGGAGATATTATGCCACTTCATATCTATGTATAAACATAGGTTAATATTATTACTTTAAAATATATAATAAAATGCAAATTATATCAAATAAATAAATATATATATAAAATGGCATATGTTTCTAGTATTTCATTTGTATTCTGCACACTGAGGCGGTGCTTTCAGGGAACTATTCATAAGACTCCAAGGTCTCTTTCCTCATAATAACGAACTTGGAGTCCATCACTGTGTATGTATCTTTCATGTTTGTTTTCCCTATGATCATGCTTTGCTTTTTTCAACACTCAGTTTAATTTGCTGTTTTTCACCTTGTAATTTAATGTCATGAAACCATCACATTGTCAGTTTGCTTTATAGGAGCAGGCAGGATATATGAAAAACTCCTAAAGTTGCATAGGAAGTATTGATTGGAGTTTTCTGCCACAGCAGTGTAGCATCATGATTAATTTAGCATGGATTTTTTTCAGCTCTAAGTTGCCCAGAACTGGGAACAGAGAATGCCAGAAGCTGTAATTGACACACCAGCAAAACACAGTTTGATTATTGTAGCATTGATAGTCAATCACATGTGCCCAATGGTTTTACCAATCCTGATAAGAATTTGTGCTCAGCTGAAAGCTGCTATTTTCCATTTCAAAAAATATATTGTCTTATGTTTTCATATATCTTGTGCTTGCTGGAAGTAGCAGAGAATTAATGCTACAGTATTTCTAAGATAGATTTCCAGCATTCAAGGACTTCATGTGAATATTCACAATGTACTGCCCAGTTTTTTTACAGGTTTACAATTCCTGTTCCTCAGGGTTTCAAAAAGGCCAGGTTAAGGCAGGTGCTCCAAGAGCCCTGTAAAATCTTTGCAGAAACTGGTTCCCCTTAGGGGACAAGGAAAAGTGTATTTTGAAGCCCTATGTGTATTCTTCCGGCCTGAACCACAAGTTACGGATCAGAACACATTAACAGGAGCTTTCCATAAAAACTCTTGCCATTGTGACTCCCTGCCAGGTACCTACACAGTGCAGCTGTCTTCCGCTTTTTTAACCACCTACTGACTGAAGGGAATGGCAGGCAATCAGCAGGGTGTATAGGCGTTTTTGGGGAAGGCTTTTTAGGGGCTTGTCTCATAAATATCACAGCCTAGCTATCTACAAGTCCAGCTTTACATTTTGTTGTAATAGCAGAAGAAATACCTGAGAAAGCCTCAAGAGCGCCAGTTCCAAATACATACGTGATTCTTTAGACAGCTGACAAAGAAGGATGCGGTGATGCAAACAAAGTGGTATGTGACAGCACACCGTGGTGTCACCTGTTTCTTTTAAGTCACTGATAAATAAAATGTTAACTTCTGCTGAAAAGGCAGTTTGGTCAGTCTGCAGGAGCCTGAGAAAGTAATGGTTTCTGTCAGGTTTGACAGACACTGAGGACCAGACTGTCTTCAAAATCAGGGAATCTCTGAAGTATAAAGTACTACAAATCATTTACCTCCATAGCAAATGGGGCCTTCTGTATCAAACCTTTGCTAAATTTGGAAGTTACCAAGAGTGTGTATATCTCACTGGAAGAATAGCCTCTGAGAGAAGCAGCTTCTCAAATGTCCCTGTTCCTTCATTCCTCCTCCATTTTTGCACCTTTTGGCATGGTGGGCTGAGATGAGCAGAACAAATCCCAAGATATATTTTAAGTGTCCTGTGTTTGTTTTAGCTGTGTATTAGAAAGAACATTACACAGTCTACTGTGTGAGTCTGCACGTGGGTACTGGATTTGTGGGCACATGAGACAGGCTTATAAGGTATTGTTCCAAATAACTCAAAGTATTTGAGCTACAGAGATGCCATTTGGATTTTCTTCTCATTGTTATAGCAGTTGTCATGTAGAGACTCATCTCTATTTTTTATGTATCTACAGCTTCCCACTGTGTTGGACAGAAACTCACCAGGTGCTGACCTGAAGGCCTGGGGGAGGGTGCTGTCTAATGTCTCCCAAGCAGTGCAAAAGGTAAGTGGTCTAATAATAGATTACATCACTTTTCTGCATAGCTCATAGTCCTTGTTTTCCTTTGTTGTTTTTATGTTCCAGTTACCTGCTTTACCAGAAAGAAAATAGACTTGTTGGGGAAGAGCTGATTCCATAAAAAATTCATTCTTCTCTCATTTCAAAATAAATGTGGACATAAGCATTGGTAATTTTGAAGTGTATTCTTTTCTTCAGAAAATATATGAAAGAACAAGAACTGAAAATGGTGCGTATGACCAGGGCAGAGGAGATAAAAGGATGAGGTTCTGACTGCATTCACGCTTTACCATCTGGGCACAACTGTGACCTCACCAGATCCTTACCTGCTTTGAGGGCTGCAATTAACCAACTCTTGTCTTACTGCAGCTAGCCAGGAAGCCAAGCGTTCAGGACCTTTTGATGGTTCTGCAACCATTTGTACAAGATGGAAGGCCAGAATCCTTAGGCCACTTGGTGAGTTCCCTGTCGGATCTTTTCTGTGGCTACCCAGAAGGAGGTGGATCCAGAGTGCTTTCCTTCAACTGGTATGAAGATAACAACTACAAAGCTTTCCTGGGGGTTGACTCAACAAGGAAGAAATCTGGTTATCTTTATGATAATACAACCAGTAAGTTTTTCCACCAAACCATTAAGAGACTCTCGACAGGTGTACCTTATATTCAAATACTAGCATAGAATATTGCTTTTGTAAAATAACATTTTAAAACAGTTGATTCAGGAAATTAGAAACAGGTGAAATTATTTTACTTCATATTTACTTCATAGCTGGAAGCAGAGAAGCCCAGATATTGACAACTGACAGAAATATGCATTTGCTTTTAATATGGAGGCATAAACATATGCATGATCATAATTAAGACAGTCCCTCTGTTTTATCTTCTATTATATGCTACTGATATCAGGAAGAACAAGGTGCTTCTGAAGAAGGTTCAGGAAAAGACAGAGTGGCATTCTGGAGTTACTTTTCTCCAAATATTTTTCTAAACTTTATTTTTTCTTTTAGCTGGTTTGATGGCATGGGGCACAGGAATTTAAAAACCTCTCCTTTCAAATAATATTCGATTTGATACATGGTGGCTGTTATCTTCCTGCATAAAAGTACATGTATTTTGTAGCAGTAATGTTCTACAGCATGTTTACATCTTACATAGAAAATATTGCAATTTAACAATTTTTGTTGTTTTTATTTCCTCACATCTTACTATTTTAATAGGAAAGAATGCAAAGAGGAACCAATTTTTTTTTTTTTACCATTTGTTATTTTATCTTTTTATTATGTCCCCTTCTATTAGCTATTTAGTTTTTCTTGACACTGAGCGCACCAGCAGTTTTTTCTGTACTACCACTCATGTTACAGCTGGTAGTTCTGTGTCCCTTCTGCTGTGATAGATACAGTTGCATGGTTACAAAGTACAAATGAGCAGTTTGCTTACAGAGGCTCCTACCTTCCACTGTTTGTGTTGATACTCGGCTCTACTTATGTCTGAGCCTTCCAAAGACCTGTAAACGGCCCAGTACTCCATCTCTTCAGCCAGGAAACAAATTAATTGAATGCTATCCAAGTAAACTAATTACTTCATAGTGCAGGGGTAAGATAAAAATATTTACATTGAAATGTTTCATTTTAAATTATTGTAGTAACAGTTCTGAACTGTTCCGGCGTTCAACATCTAAGCCGGCAGGACCAACTTGGTACCAGTATCAACTACAACACAAAGGAGCTATGTCATTAGGAGTAAAGCAAATAAAGCTCAAACTGCTCAGTGAGTTCTGAGCTGTCTCGTTTCCTTCCATTTGAAATACCATGTAAATAACAGCAACTTTCACATTGTTATCTATGTTTGCTTTTCCAATTTCCATAGTGTGTACTTTACAACTCCAATATCTACTTAATAGTCTTTTCTATCCATTCAGACATTGTACTTCTGCACTGCAGAATGTGCTTTAACTCATTCAGATTCAAACTGCCTGTACTGCCAGTAAAAAGCCCTGCAGCATGTTACATATGATAGGATTTGAGTAGGGTTACATAAAGACTGTCTTTCCTTCTTTCTGTTTTCAGCACCCTTTTGTAATGCATTGATCCAGAACTTGGAATCAAACCCTTTAACCAAAATAGCCTGGAGTGCTGTGAAGCCTCTTCTGATGGGAAAAATTCTTTTTGCTCCTGATTCACCTTCTGTACGGGAAATCATAAAAAACGTAAGAAGTTCTGAAATACAAAAATGTATATTTCCAAAAAATTGCATCCCAAGAAACATCTTTTGAAAAACAGTGACCCAATTACCTCAGCCTAATCAGATTTTCTTCGCAAAACTCCTTTTGTTCTGATGGTCCTCAGAGGAAGAACAGGTACTCTGTTTAAAAAACAGGAGACAGGTCTTCACTGATTCATCCCATGTTGGTCCATGCTACATGGTTTTTCCAGCTCGCTCAAGCAGCTTTTTGTTGGCATGATTCCACATTTACACTAGTAAATATAGTAATATTCATATTTATTTTACAGAGATAGGAACATGAGCAGCTCTGTGCCAGTAAATATTTAAATGGGGCAACTGTGAGGCTTGGATAAACTTACTGAGACCTAACACTGAGATATTGCAAAACTTATAGCAACATCATGGTTTAGTATTATATCTGTTGAAATCAGAAAGTATTTTCACTTCATTAAAATAGAATGGAGTCTGGACTCTTCAGCGAAATGCTTGAAGTTGGGTGAAATTAATCTGAAGAGTTAAATCAAGGTTGCATATAACCCAGGTTTTGGCCACCTCATAACCAGCAGTTTACTACTGTAAACATCCGTACAAGGCACAGAACTGCTGCTCATAGTTCACACAGGAAAACATCAGATTTACTGCAGCTCAGCATTTCAGGTCTTAATATCTTAGCTATGGGATTATCTGTCTTTTCCAGCTGCCTTCCATTCATTCATCTACCCACATCATCATCTTTCTTTTTAGTTCATAATGGAGAGAAATAGTCAAGGGGAAAAATTACAAATAATTCTACCAAAAATCTAAGTATTTAAAGGAATTGAAGTTAACTAGGATTAATGTGCACTTGTTTCTTCCATTACATATACAACAGAATTTTATCTTAAGTGACTTTGATTCTTGTTGGATTTTACAGGTGCTTTTTCTGATTGTTATTAAAATTTCTGCTGTTTGAACAAGTTGATTAAGTTTTGAAGGTAAAAACTACAGCTTTCTAAGTTAGGGGATCCCCTGTCACCAAATCCTGGATGGATCATAAATTCTGTCTATCTCCTTAGATTCTAACACTCTTTTCTGCTGTTTTTTTCATCAGGCAAACTCCACTTTTGAGGAACTAGACCGCCTCCGACTGTTGACCAAAGCTTGGGAGGAAGTGGGACCTCAGCTGTGGTACTTCTTTCAAAACAGCCTGCAAATGAATATGATCCGTGTATGTTATAACTTATCAAAGATCCTCAGTAAGAGCAGCCTTTCACCATCTCTTATTTTTATTAATGGAGAAGACAGTTAATTTGAAAGGTTTGGCCAGAAGCACAGCCTTTGCAGCAAGGAAGCTGTGGCCTTTAAGTTCGTTGGCTTGGGTGCTGGGCTTGGTTTGATGGCAAGTCATAGATGCATTACAGCATCCCTATGGCAAAACATCAGATTTGGGCAGTCAAGAATCTGGCTAATGACTTCTTAATAAAGACAGCAATTGTTGCTTCCCTGCCTCTCCAAAATGTCTTTCAAGAACAGACAACTTGATTTTCTTGGATTCTGTATAGGCAAAGAAGGCAGGAGGACCATACTTTTTCTGGGCCAAACAGAAATTTATTTGGGGAAATTGCTTATTTCTGCATCATTTAGATTTGACTTTGATCAGCTGCAATTACTATCTATAGTTAAAGTTTATAAAGTGGTTCATACTAGAAAAAACATTTGGTTTCCTCATTTTTCTGTATTGAATTAGACATTTATAACGTTTATCCTCTTGGTTGCAAGGAAACAATGCAGTACATAGTCAAGGAAAAATTTCTTTTCATCCATTCTTCAGATCACACATACAGTTATGCAATTACCCGTCTGTAAAATTGATTCCTTAGCATACCCTTTTGTCCTTGTTCATGTGCTGAAAGAGTTATGGAAATGGAAATCTTCCTAGCTAAAGAGGGCATGGAAACACAATCATTGTAGCAAAGCTGTCATGATATGTTTCTTCAGGACTCTCTGAAGCACCCTACAGTGAGGGACTTCCTGAACAGCCAGATGGGTGCTGAAGGATTCACCGTGGAACATATAATCAACTTTCTCCACAACGGACCTTCAAGGAGCCGGGAGAAGGGAATGGTAGACTTTGACTGGCGGAACATCTTCAGTGCTGTAGACCAAGTTCTGCGTTTGCTCAGTCAGTATTTGGAGGTAAATTCAGCCCTGCCTCTTGTGGGAATAGTTGTAGAGGATATCTTAAAACCAGTTAGGCAGTACTGGGCTCTGTGGTAACAGACAAGAAAGTTAAAATCATAAAATCTTCGTTTGTTTCAAATTGAATCTCATTATTAAAAGCGTATGTTTAGAATAATAGAGGCACAAGAACATGAATACTTATTATTATGAAAAAAAGTTCAATCCTATGATCCTCAAATGCTTTATTCAAAATGTTGGTTGAATGTCTGAACATATTTCAATGCTGAGAGGCAGACAGTGAATTCAAAACCTCAAAGAAATGTTTTTTTGTAAGTATTAATAACCAACAGGCCACTAATTTCAGCAAGATCAGGAGCAGAGAAACTAACAGTTCTTTGGTAAGTCCCCTTTCACGTTTTTAAGCACCCGGTCAAAATTCCATTGAAACCAATGAGGGAGTTTCCACCTGTTCTGTGGTCACTTCTGACAAGATGTCTATCTCTTTCCTGGAATCTGTACCTCTCTTCTCTAGTGTGTTGTTTTCAGTGTGCCTTCTGAGGATTTTTGAGTGAAAACTGGTACTAGTTATAGGCAACAAGACTAAGCCTAACTCCTAATTTCAATCCAGTTCAGTCTAAAAGATCATTTGTCCTCTGCAAGAAGGCAGGAACTAAGAATTTATCTGCCTTCCCACAGCTAGTACAAGAAGGAACAATAAAGGCTTTGCACAAAGCTCTGCTGGTTCATTCAATGATCTTTTTGCATCGTGTTAGCAGAATTATTTCTTGTCAAACTGAGTGAAATATATTGCATGCAGCAGGTCAGTGCTGGAACATCAATAATATCAGAGCAGTTACTGTACCTGATAATAGATCTTTGTGTCCTAATGTTCTTTGTAATAAGCTTATTCTTTAAAGTCTGCTGTTTACACAGAGTTGAAGGGCTTGAGAATGTTTTCCCACTGTGCCAGACACAATGGCAACAAATAGCTCCCTTTGGGGAATAGCCTGCTCCTTACCACCGTAGTATGCCATGAGGACAGGTGTGTTGCCAGCAACTACCTTTGGAGACTCCAACTGTCTGCTGCAAATTGTGATGCATCTGAGAATCCCACAAATTATGCAGTGGCTGCTCCTCCTCACCACCCCAGAATTTCCTGTTCTTCCCTTTGATTACCTTAGGCCACAGAATAGCTAAACTGTTAGTGAGAGCTATGCAGTCACCTAATGTCTTGGGGTTGACTTTATGATGTGTATCATTGCTCTATGCTCAGAAATTAATTTTGTGCCTTTTCTGTGCCTTTAAACTGAGCCTGAGAGGGGAGAGAGAAAAAAACCTGAACAAACCACTACACTTCTTAATGTTTATTATTTTCTGGTTTTATCTTCCAAACCTGTTCTTATTATTTAGGTTTTGGTTTCCCCATTTTCATTGGACCATTTTAAATTGTTAAACAATTACTGGGAGAAGATTTGAAATAAATTTCCCCAAGTGGTTGATAAATTAATTTTGATATAGTGAGGTTTATGAAGACACAAACCGAGTTCAAATTCACTGGGGACAAAGAAAAGCCTATGTAGAGCATACAGCCTTTGTTTTGAATGCAATTCATGTTCAGAGAAATAAATTCTAGCTTTTGGAGCATAGATTACTGTATAAAATCTCTTTTCACTTTCAAACTGTGTGAATTACTGCAACACTGGTGTCTTAGCCTATGTTTTTATACAAGCTTTGGTTTCACTCTACCTGTGCAGAAGATCTATAAGCATTTGTGTTTTCTGTTTTGAATACTTGCAGCTTCCTTGACTGGACCCCTGGATAAGAGCCTATGCTGCTCCTCAGCCCACTCTAGGCACTGTCTGTTCTGCAGTGAAAATCTAGACAAGTTCAGATGTTTGTCAGTACTTTGCCACAGATTCCCCTGAAGAGCTGTCTGAGTTCTTCTGCAGCTGAAATAAATATCTTGAAAATAATTCCTCCTGATAAAGAAACAGCAAATAATCCTCCAGACCCTGCAAAGACACAGTTCCACGGGAGGGGTTTGTTATGCAGACACTGCCACTTTTGCAAGAGCTAAACTGAATTCCTGAACTCAGTTAACACCATGTGGGATAAATATATCCCGAAAAAATTAATGCAACATGAGCCAACAGTCTGCTTTTATTTCTCTTCTGGCATGAAAATCAGAGAGTTTTCTGCCTTATTTTGCTTTCTGATATGAAATTCGACATAGTTTAGTTTTCTGAAGCAAAATGGAAAATGAACACCTACAAACACCAGGAAGAGTAAAGCCACAAAATAATGTTACCAATTTAAGCACTGTTATGTTGTGAGTTAAAAATATATTTTCATATAGATCCCATTAAGCTGTGATAGTTCAAGTTTTAAAGGAAACAGAGCATGATTTATCACAGGGAAAGGTTAAGTAAAGGAGTCTTTAAGATTAAATAACAAGTTACCAGTATGATCCCTTTGATGTGGACTAATTTTTGGTTATTGGCTTGCAAGAAGTGATCGAGAAAATAAGATCAAACAAGTTAGCCTGTTGGAGTTTTATGAAGCAAAGGAATTCAATAAGTGTCTTTCCAGTCCATCAGGGGTTAAATACTTCTACTCTCTGATAATATTTTGCCAGTTCTGAAGGGCAGAAGCTAAATATACAAACATAAATCTGTGATTTTACAGACAACTAATGCTAGAGTTTAAAGCATTCACAATCTTTGTCTTACAATGCCTGTTAAGTAGGACTTAAATGGAAGAACATAAAGAACTTAAATTTTTATGAATTTTTGTCTTGTATATGGATTGATAAGAATACATTTTGTAGTAATTACAGAGACAAAGAAAGAAGATATTTTTGTATTGAGATAGCCAAAACATGTTAACTTAAGCCAGCAGGTAAATCACATCAGAATTCAGCAGGACACCACATGACCAGTATAATAAATCAACTACTTGTCTGGTGTTACATAGGAATAAATGTCAAAATACCTAAGAGACATTAAAATTTAAATGTATGCTCTGAGTTTTCCTGGTGCTTCACTTGACAAAGTGCTTTTCATCTGAAGTCCACAGCCAATGTGCTTTTCTTACGGATCAGTCATCCTTTGGCTGCCTAGTATTCACTCAGGCACTTCCTAGGCTGAAGAAGGGAGGAGAGAGCCAACTTCTAATCGTTTCATCGTAAGCTTTTAAAGCTGAAAATAGCTGTTTCAGTTGAACCTGCTTTCCTTTTCTGCATTCAATCACTGATGTTTGCTTTAATGTATCCCTCTTACTAGTTTATTCCCATGGAATTTTTCTCTTTGTAATCATTTGTAGTGCTTGACCTTGGATAAATTTGAAGGTTATCTTAATGAAACTCAACTGACTCATCAAGCCCTTTATCTGCTGGAGGAAAACAAATTCTGGGCTGCTGTGATTTTTCCAGACCTAGAACCTACAACCAGAAATCTCCCACCACATGTGACATACAAGATCCGAATGGACATAGACGCAGTGGAGAAAACAAACAAAATCCAAGACAGGTACTTAACCTGATAGTTCCTTCTCAGTTCTTGCCTGCCATAACATGAATATGAGGGACATAAGGATGTTAGAACCTGCATTGGTTACATGCATGAAATCCAACTGTATTTGTTAATAGTTACTCTGTAGTGCAGCGCAGAATCCATCTCCAGTTACCAGGTACTAACATGAATGGTATCACTCTTGTGACAAGCCAAGCAGTGGGTAGGTGCAGGAATACATAGCAAAGGGATGACTCTGCTCAGAATCTGTCCAGTAACCTGCTTAAATTTTTAGTTGGCTCCACCATTGGGAAAGACAGACAAGGAAGTCCTACGTGGATTGTGACTCAGCTCTCTTCCACCTGGACACCAGAACTTCTGTGCTGTTTCTCCTCAAGTCCCAACCAAATAGACTCACTTAAAGGGATATAATTTCTCAGGATTGTCTGCAGAATACAATGGTATCTGGTACTTGCAATTCAGTTTGTTCCAGTTTAATCTCCAAGGATACCATATTCCAAATGCAGTTATTTCTATTCTACAACAGTTACTCTTCTACATGACTAATTTATGTACATTTTTGACCAAAATTGCTATTCCAAGTCAGTGCAGAGAAAATGAAAGGAAAAAAAAAGAGCCTTCCACTTTCTTAAGCAATATGGCCTGATAGACCAAAGTCTAGGAAAGGCAGCTCCAGGCAGTGCCCCTACAATTTCAATTGCTAAGTTTATTTTATTTATTTATTTATTTATTTATTTTCCCCACAACCCTTCCCTAAACTCACTGTTTACCCAAATGATTTCCATGTGAATTTTCTTTTGAGGTACTGGGATCCTGGTCCAAGAGCTGATCCTGTGGATGATTTACGTTATATCTGGGGAGGCTTTGCATATCTCCAAGACATGATTGAGCGTGGGATTATAAAGACCCAGACCAGCACTGAAGTGCCAGTGGGAATTTATCTCCAGCAAATGCCATATCCATGTTTTGTGGATGATGTGTGAGTAAAAGCAGTTTGTCTTAATTCTGTTGAATACTTAGATTGCTGGATGGTTTAAGATTCTCAAGCACCAGAATTAACCCTAAGTTGTGAATGTCCTAAGGTATAAATGCAAGAGTAATAACTGAGACATAAGTGAATAAATTTGGTTTTTGCCTTATCCTGTCATAACCCAGACTCCACAAGCCACCTTTGCCAAGATTCTACCCCTAATCCCAGACCTGGCCTTTGTTGCATCCAATGTCCAGGCCTAAAATGAGCACAAAGCACTAGCCCCTTAAAAGCAGCCATTGTCTTCCAATTTTGCATATTGCACAAAATCCAAAAAACAGTCTAGTACTTTTTGGCCTTACTTTTCCAGGCAATAATAATAACCTAACCTAAACCTTCACATTGATTACAGCAAGAATCTATTGTCAACAGGGCATCCCAGATATAATGCTTTTACTCCTAACAGTGTCAGCTCTAGAACTAACCCTGTGATTACACAGGACCCAGGAAGAATGTGATCTTTTAAAAATTTTTTACGTAACTAAAACTAAGCCTTATGCTATAGCATATGACCAGTGTCTGGAGCAAAACTGAACACAAGCACTGCCCTGTGTTATAACAAACACTGCCTCCTTCAGTTAACTGCAGAACCCATTTAAGTGCAGCAAGTTTCTTTCCCCTAATGACATCTCTAAAACCCAGCTTTCTTTATATGCAAGAACCATTTCTTAAAGAAAAACTTAACAGAATGTGCTTGTCCTAATGGAATTGATGCCTCTCTTGATATCTCTAGAAGCCTTGAAGAATCAATCAATCAATCTGGTCTCAAAAAGGGTACCACCGAACCCTAACCCTTATCTTAATCATATCTAGTTATACTCATAGCTGTAGCTTTTGGTCCTTGAGCACACCTATAGGCCTTGCAGAATCCCAAAGCAATTTAGGCTCTTGAAACTCTTTCATTCCAAAATCTGAACCACATCCTTTAACAGGATTCCATTTATACCTATATGTCTAGTATCTGCAGTCAAACTGGATACATGGTATTGGTTTCTGTTAACCTCAGCCTTTTTCCTTCCCTTGTGGATGCTCAAGTTTTCAACAATAACGTGGTGTTCTTTAACCTTCTCCCTAATTCCTGTCCATGGCTTTTATGCAGATTGACCAGTTTTTGTCTTAAGTCTCATATGAGTCTAGAAGAGTGTTCCAGGATTGAGGCTGCAGTTCATTATTGAGGGCACCAGGAGTTTCTCTCTCTGGTAAAAAGCAGAGCAAAGAAGCTAAAGGAGAAAGAGTTGGTTTGTTGTTCTGTAATAAAAAAAAAGAGACTCTGCTCCTGGGAGTGGAGATTTCATGGCTACATGGAGGCAGAGGGGCTGTGGATGCTGTACTACCCATTAGCACTGCCTGAACCAGCACATGCTCCAGATTCGAGGAATATGTGCCTCTTCTCTCTTCACAGTGTGCCTGCTCTAATGCTGCAGTCTGTGATACTCCAACTGACCTGGTGTACTTCCCACTCAAAAAAAAAAAGGCATTAGAGAAATCTTTTCATAGTTCTGTCAGTGTGCTCTGTGCAGGCAAATGCTACTAATTCTGATACAAGCAGATTGCAGACACATAGATTGACCTGTCATTCCCATCAGTCACTGGATGTTTGTCTGACAAAACATCACCATGGCAAGCCTCCTGTCTATTTCTTCCCCACTGAGAATACTGCAGAGACAGAAACCCCTTCTGTGCAGAAGTTCTCTGAAGCCTGCAGTAGCCACATGCAGTTCAGGGCTGATATCCAGACTCAGTGATGGCCTCTGCAGAGACCTTGCTTAAGTAAAGTGCATCCTCGTGGTAACCTGTAGGCTGTGCTGTGCATGGCCTAGTGCTGGTTACATGTGTCCACCAACAGGCAGAACTCAGTATGCCCCAGGCTGTATCACAAAAGCATGGTTTTATTTCTGCAGACCAGATTGCTCTTCAGGAATTTTTGGTGAAAAAGTGAAGATTTCCCCTTTGTTTTGACACTAACGTAGCTCTGATAGCATATGGCAAAAACGTAGTTCTATAGGGCTCAGATTTAGGAAGCTGAAGATTTTTCTCCTTGTTTTTGGGAACTATGAGCTTTTGGCCTTTAAACAATCAACACTGGATTCCACAAACCCCATAATACATAGCACTGTTAATTAGTAGTAGTAAACAGCTCACGTAAGCGTGAACAAGTTCTTGAGCCTGAATAACAAAACCATCCACATCAATCCTAACTAGGGAGAGGGAGATGTATTCCCTCATCTTCTTCACAAGATAACTCCCCCAGCACAGCAAGGCCATCAATGCCAGGGAGACATTTTTTATGTTAACGTGTTCCCAGACTCAGCAAAATAAAGAGATAAACAGTGCAGCTGACAAACTGTGTCCTGCACAGGACCTTGCTACTTAATAACTACTGTAACTATAGTGTGCGTAATACAAAACTGCCTCTGCTTCACCCCACACTGGGTGCCAAGGACTGTGGTGAGTTGACCTTGACTGAATGCCAGGTGCCCACCAAGCCTCTCTATCACCCTCTTCCTCAGCAAGAAGGAAGAAGAAATTAAGATGGAAAACAACTCATAGGACAAGATAAGGCTCTTTACTAAAGCTAAACCAGAAAATGTGCCAAAGGTTTTTTATTCACTACTTCCCATCCAGCAATGTCCAGCTGTTTCCTGGGAAACAGGGATCCAGCATTCATAGCAGTTGCTTTGGGAGACAAATGTTGTCAATATCAAATACCCCCCACTTTCTCCTCCTTTTTCTTAGATGTTATATCTGAGCAGACATCATACACAATATGGAATATCCCTTTGGTCGGTTTGGGTTAGCTGTACTGGTTGTGTCCGCTCCCAAGACTTTGCCCACGCCCTGCCTAGTGGTGAAGTGGGAATGCTGGAGAGACAGCTCTGATGCTGTGCCAGCACTGCTCAGCAGCAGGCAAAACACTGGTGTGTTGTCAACACCTTTCTAGCTACCCATGCAAAGCCCAGCACTGTGAGGGCTGCTATGGGAAATTACCTCAGCTAGATCTAATACCCTGACTCATGGTTTGTATGAATTTCAGCAGCCTTGCTGGCAGCATCTGATGCTTTTAATGGTTAATTTGTTTACTTCTCTTGTCAGTGAATCTTGGGAGCAGAAAGACAGTGACAGTCCCAAATTATGTTAACATTAACATCTGTCTTAAAATATTCTTTGTAGATCATAGTAAAAGCATTATGGTAATTCACTGTGAAGAGAGGTGTATTTTCATGAGGCACCAAATATTTTGTAGCCTTCAATAACCCTTAGAACCTCTTTGTAAAATATAAATAACATTTATCTATTTCATGGGAATGCAGAAACCATTACTTTATTAATATTTAGGATGCTTGTGAGGTTTACTAGTGACATGCTATTGATATTTAGACTGAGAATTTACAGTTCCATATTTAATTAATGCATTCTTCCCCACTCCTTTTCCTTTTCATTTTGCTTTTCATCTAATACTTCTCTGTTTTACTTAAATTTAATTTATTCCTTCTTGCTTTGGTAGCTTCATGATCACCTTAAACCGCGCCTTTCCCATCTTCATGGTGCTAGCTTGGATATATTCAGTCTCCATGACTGTGAAGAGTATAGTGCTAGAGAAGGAAATGCATCTGAAAGAAGCTATGAAGAACAGGGGTATAACCAATGGCGTGATTTGGTGCACTTGGTTCCTAGACAGCTTTTTCATGATGGCTCTGAGCACATTCCTCCTCACAGCTCTGATTATGGTAAGGATTGCTACTCTCAAACTTTTGTTCTGTTTGCACTGCTGATACCAGTTTGCTGTTGAGAAAGAATAGTAGCCACTGATAGGGAGATGTGAAGGGTGGAGCCCTGTTCTGATCACAGCAGGCACATTCTTCTAAGCAGACCTCAGAAAAACATCTGCACTTGGCAGAGACAGAACAATAAATTCACTAGTAAAGATTTATTGTGAGGTCCCTTACAGAAAATACAGCAGGCTGGTTACTCTGTATATTGTATTTACTGTAGGCTAATGTAGATCTCCCAATAAATAATAATTCTTGCTTTAAATCAAAGAGATAATAACTTGACTTGAAGAATTTTAATATTGTAATTCACTATATGCGATTAATTTTTAATATCCAGTGCTTGCCTGCTTAGAAGCTGTGCAACTATTTCAATGGAAAAAGAGACTGCAAGAACAGAAAAACCTAAAAGAAGAATCCACCTTTTGCTTCAGTGATTCAGAATTCCTGTAATTTTTATAACTTTTCAGGACAGTTTGGATGTTGTCTCTGAGGACTACTTATTGTCTGAACCACCTGAGAACCAAGTTCTATATTGAGAGCTTGCTACTATATTTTATCATATAAATGTGTAGCATTTTGATAAGGAAGACTGCTCTTGCATCTTTTCTGATGTAGGGGACTGGTGTTGGTATAAATACATAGTTAGAGTTCAAGCTGCTCTGTCTTATCAGCATGTCCTGATGAGTTGTTGTAGTTCCTGGGGGTTCCATTGCAGCTTGGGTGGATAGAGAAAGCTTACTTTATTTGCCACACTGGTTTAATTAAAAATCAGGAGGTAATTAATATCAGAGAGTAATGTGCTTGTACCTATAATTCACTTTCTTTCCCAGATTTCACTATGCCAGTGTGAGGCACCTACATTATTGTGAGACATTGCATCACTGTTGATAAAGAAATCAGTCTCTAAGGCCCAGTGGGATGTTGCAACAATGCTGAGACCTATTTATAGCCTTAAAGACCTATTTGAGCATTATATAAATTGACCTAATAAATAGGTCTCAACATTGGTTTCAAGGGCTACCTAGATAATTGGCAGCAGTCCTTGCTCTTGTTGAGAGGGAGCATTTAATCCACAAAAGCTCTATCGAAGAAAGGTCGATAGAAGTTCACCCAGTGGGTCAATTAATACACAAGGATGTCTGAGAAACTGCACTTGGATTCCTCAGCTGTGATACACTTCTGTTTGAATAACATCCAGGTGCAGAAGCTTTATAATTTTCCTATGGTTTTATTGTGGTTTTTTTAAAAGATATGTTTTGTAACACTTCCATACATTGTCTTTTCTGCACGTCAAGCCGGTGGATTGAGGAGGTGGTGGGAAGAGATAAAGGAAAGTTTATTGTAATATTTCAAATAGTTTTATTTAAAATGTATGAGTCTCCAAGCAGGCAGATCTTGCTTGGAATCACTTACTTATTAAGACAGGGACAGAATGTCTATTTTCAATCAGTTACGATTTTTATTCAGTCTGTTGTACTAACCTGAAGTCACAATCCAAGAGCAGGGATAAAATTAGATTAAGGATCTGTTATTGTAATGACCTCAGTTGTTGAAACTAATACCTGGGAGAGTTAGAAGTCACATTAGGTAAGAAAGACTGGCTTATTACTCATTACATGTTACACATCGATAGCAATTCTGACCTTTTCTGCTAGCAGAAAGCTGCAAATACTTGTAAATTTTTCTGTTTTCCTTTTCCTTACAGCGTGGACAAGTGCTACATTACAGCAATCCATTTCTCTTCTTTCTGTTCCTACTGACATTCACCACAGCCACCATAATGCAGTGTTTCTTGTTCAGCACCTTCTTCTCCAAAGCAAATCTGGCAGCTGCCTGCAGTGGAGTCATCTACTTCACCTTGTACCTGCCCCACATCGTCTGCTTTGCCTGGCAGGACCATCTGACTGTTAATCTGAAGATCCTAGCAGTAAGCCTTTCACTGGTTCTATAGCATCTCTGCTCCACTCCTAACAGTGTATATGTGAATCACAAAGTATTGCACACCTCTTCCTCTTGGCTTTTTTGACTCAGAGAGGGAGACCTCTAAATCTCCCTTAAATAATTAAGGATTGCAAGTGTTTAAGCCTTTAGCAGGCCTAGTGCAAGAGATCTCTTCATAGCTTTTAGAAGATTCAATAAAATTTATTTTATGTTTTGAATGCCAGGAAATTAGCATACTGTTCAAAATGTTTTGAATACGTCCTTATAAGTCAAAGCAAATCTAACTTCTTGTATGTTTAATAAATATGAAGGCAGTTCACAAAATGGGGACAGTTAAATTTCTCATGTGCTATAACCTAGTTAACACCCTATATCTAAGGTTGAGAAGACCTCAGGTTCATATTCCTTCTTTACCTGAAACATAGAGTTAGGAATTAAACCCAAGTGCCACAGCTCTAAGAAATACCTTCCATCTAATAAGTTGTAGACATTCTCCATGCAGTACTTCCTTGTTGGTTCTCTTCCATTTTAGGTAAGATGCTTAAAAAGTCAGGAGAGCTGGAAACTTCTTGCTGTTTTTTGAAATGGAACCATGGTCTTACAAAATTTTTCAGGCTGATTTTATGTTGCCCAGTGAGTCAGGAAGGGGAGCGGGTGTGTGAGTCCGGTCTCCTCATTTTTACCAAGCATTCTAACAGCATACATAAAGGAGCCGTCTTCTCTTCTTGCACTAGGAAATATAAGGAAAAAGGGAAAAAACCAAAACACTTCAAAAGCTATAATTAAGTGTAAATATGGCTGTGAATCAGCTTTCTTAACAGATGTACTATACAGGTATAACATATACCCTTTTTAGTTCTACCAATTATACAATAAAGTACGAAACTTCCTCCTGTCATTAAGTCAGGAAATGAGTAAGGTTGGCCTCTGACAGATTCTGATTTAGGAAGAAATCTTGAAACTAGCACACAGTTTAAGCATAAAAGCAACTCCCTCTTCATCTTAAAGTGAAGGAGGAGACATCCATGTAAGAAAGGATATTTGCTGGCCAGGAGCCATGAATATTTCTGTCTATTCCAATACTTTTGTCTTACCTTTGTTGTTCAGAGGTTAGTTTCTGAACAAGAGCTAATTACAAGGGATAGTAAGAGCAGGCTGTGCATATGTAGAGGGCATGAATTAAAAATTCAAATCTTTAAGGACAAAGAATGTATTGCTGAAAACCAGAGTTTCTTTACTTAGTGTTCTAAGTGCCATATGATGATACCTCACTGAGACTTGCTGTTGGGATCCCTCTTGTCCCCTCACTTTCCTAAGGTCTGGTATTCCTAAACTACATGTCCTGTGAAACAGCACTGTAGCATTTCTTCCTCTGTTTTTGCAATGCAACGTTGAAGAGGATGTTTGGATACTCTACTGGTTTATTAGTTTGTTGTGTGAGAACCAGCTAGCAGACATGACAGGGGAAGCAATTGTGGTTTTCCATATCCTGAGCATCTGGTGTACTTTTTGTCATGTTACTCATAGTTGCCCTGCCTCATATGCTCAGGAAATATTTTGTTTCTCCTAGAAAGTCAAAGGTGTACCCTGCAAACTTCTAAATGCACCTGCAGTATTTCCCAAACAGACATTAATGAAGCAAGAAAACAATCTGTGAAGGTTGCCTAGTAGTTAAAGAAAGTACAGCCAAGGTTGAATTCAGTCTATTATGGCTAAATACTGCTTAGAATTGCAGAGAATTAAACATTACAGGCCAATATAAAAGTGTAAGAATTTTTCCCATGTCATTTGTTAGGCAAGTTTTAAAGTTCAGTCCCTAAAAGTCAGGGGGTTTTTTTTTTGTTTGTTTTGGATTTTTTGTTTTGTTGTTGTTGTGGTGGGTTTTTGTTTTCTTATTTGTTTTTGGATTTTTTAACAAAATGTCCCCCTGTCAGGGTTGAATGTAATTTTTTCTTTATTCCAGAGTTTGCTTTCTCAAGTAGCTTTTGGGTTTGGTACGGAATACTTGTCACGCTATGAAGAACAAGGTCTTGGCCTACAGTGGGGTAACATCAGAACCAGTCCCTTGGAAGGAGATGAATATAGCTTTCTTTTTTCCATTAACATGATGCTTTTTGATGCTTTTCTCTATGGAATACTGTCTTGGTATCTCGATAACGTTTTTCCAGGTATGTCAGTTTCTTATTCATAGAAACTAGTGGCAGTTGCTGTAAACTCTGTTAGCCTAATCGGTCTCTGCGTATTTCACTGTCAGAAACAGGGTGTTTGATATTATAGACTATGAATCCTATCCAGTTTAGCTCTAGTGGTTTATTAAGGGCTTCCACTTTTCTCTCCTTCTTTTTTCTCTCTCCTGTTTTATTCCTGAAAAGAATGAAAAAGAAAGAAAGAGTAAAAAGGAGGATGCAATTTCTAGTCCTGTTTTATAATTTAAATGGGAAATCAATCTACAAAAACATCATCTGTTAAAGTCCAATTTCTGTACATACTTTTCTTTTGAGACACTGCAACCATTTCTAGTGAGATTTCTTTTAATTTTTAAGAATATATATTTAACAGTTCTAATTCACATATATACTTTGGCCACATTAGGCAAACTGTTTCTTAAACGATGGTACTGTTGCCTAAGAGACATGCTGTGTCCTAGGCAGTTGTGAAAGTTCCTGTGTGGATTTATTTTATTTCTAAATGGAAATCATTATTCTAGTGCAAGTTCACAAAAGGATTTTCTTTGTTATCAATTACAAAATTCTGGAACTTTCTGTCTGAAAAAATGGTTTGTCCTTCTAGCTTAAATGGTTATCTTGCTTCATATTGAATATTGTTACAATAGAATAAATTAAAACTCTTATGCAGTACAAGCAAGTGAGCTTTCTTTTCATTAATTTATTGCTCCTGCATGTTAACTGCAGTTCCAGAATGTGTTCTTGGCAGATGGCTACTTTTCTTCTTTTTCTTTTTCTTTTCTGCAACTCTGTTTGTTTAAAGAAGAGTGGACAATGGTCTGTTTCCATGAACACAGCAGGAATTAAACAACAGGAATTTCTTCATTCATAGATACAAATTCATTTTTTTCTGTCAGCACTTTACACAAAAGTAACACCTTTCAGGGCTTCTAATTAGTAGCTTCACTTCCTCCCAATATTTGCTCTGAGAGTCTTGCTGTCTTTCTGCTTCTCTGTTCCTGTAGAATTTCTTAGAGTGTTTCTCTGTCACACACATGCAGCCCTGCCAAATCAATGCTGTAGTCTTTGAGGTTACTACAGGAGTTCCCTGGATAATCCTTTGAACCCTGTGGTTCTAGTCCTGCTCAGGGTTTGCTCTGAAGCCAACCACCCACTGGCACAATGGTCCTTTGGCTATTTGAGCATTCTGCTCCATAACAAATTTCGCTTGGGTTTTGCATTCATCCGAATGAGAAGCTGTTGTTTTAGCCACCAGTTTCAGAGGGGAATAACTCAGACCATAACAAGGCAAACTGTTTGTGAATGCAGACAGAGAATTTCTGTGCATTAATCGGAGTACAAGTGGTTGGCTGAAACACAGGAAGTTTCTGTTAATTCACAAATAAGCAGACACTTTCATAAACAGTGGTTTTCAATTAAGAAAACTGACCATCTTTCAATGAGTATCACAGATTCCCCTTGTTCATTTTGAATGTTCACAAAGATGCCAGTTTTAAACATAGAAGCTCAAATTCCTGCATTCTATAAATCAATATG
The DNA here is from genome assembly GCA_013397865.1 of Struthidea cinerea. Classification (NCBI taxonomy): domain Eukaryota; kingdom Metazoa; phylum Chordata; class Aves; order Passeriformes; family Corcoracidae; genus Struthidea; species Struthidea cinerea. The sequence goes on from VZTI01000775.1 coordinate 1,778,317, forward strand.
ATCCAGGAAAGTAGTGTTGACTTCCAGTAACTCTGATGTGACCTGACAAGAACTGATAGTGTTATTGTGCTGTCTCTTATCCAAACTGAAGTAACCTTAACTAAAAAAAGCCCATTTTTGCTTAAGAAGAAGGTTACTCTGTTGTCACTTTTCCTGAAAGGCTGTGTGCTGAAATAACAGTCAGAGTGTCTTTTCTCATTACCAGTTGTGAATTCAGCCCCAGGGTAATAAGTATAAATTTAAAAAGCTTTTCAGTCACGTCAACCCTCAAGTGTTAAGTGGGCATCAAAAGAAAGTCCCTGAGTGAGGCTAGGATCCCCTCTTAAACAGTGAGCTGCTGCCTGGTTGGTAAGGATTCAGGGAATAGCTTCATTCTGTAACTAAACCATATTCTAATTAAGAGAAGGTAAGGCAAGTCACGTCACATTTTCTGAATATTTTACTGCTGTCCAAAAGAAAAAAAAACATCTGTAAACAAAATCTGTTCTGTCAGGTACTTGGTGCATGGTTTGACCTTCTGATATGCAACACTAAGACTGCAAGTGTTTATAATTATACTCAGACTTTGCTTAGATTAATTTGTGCCTACTCCGGAATGGGGTTATGAAGTGCACTTTACCTACTTATTTTTGTTTTAGGGGACTATGGGTTACCACAGCCTTGGTATTTCCCTGTGCTAGAATCTTACTGGTTTGGCTCTAGAAGCCCAGAAGCTGAGAAAACAGCAACTGCTGATGGTGAGTTCGTTTAAAACTTTGTTTTTTAGAAATCACTGATCTGCTTAAAGGTGACTGTATAACGTTTCCATTAGCTGAGCTGCTGCAAATGGTGAGAGACTGCCATACACTGGGAGTCTTGGCAGGTGCCTTTGAACTTGGAGCGGCATGCTCTCATTAGAGTCATTAGAGGTGAGTCACTTCCATCTGAGAGCCTTTAAAGGCTGGCTTAACAAACAGCATCAAACCCCCACTCTGTAACCTTCTGAGACATTCAAGGAGTTCTTACTGCTCAGCGCAACGTTCATGAAATGTTAATCTTACACTGAGGTTCCCTACCTTTCTAAACCTGATTCTTTTCTATCTAGTTTGACACTAATTTAAGTCTGTTTACTTTCAGTTTCTAAGCAAGATCATAATATATGCCACCCTTGTACCAACTTGAATAAGCTCAGTAAAGAGCCAGCAAGTTGATTAGGAGCTGGAGCATGTAACGAGATGCTGAGGGAGCTGGGTCTGCTCAGCCTGAAGAGAGACAGCTAAGAAAGAGCTAGACTTCTCAGATGTGTCTACTGGAAGGATGAGAGGCAATGGATATAAGCTGGAAAACAGGAATTCTGATTCAATATAAGAAAAAAGTATTTTTTATGAAGATTGTTAGAATACTGGAACAGGTTGTTCAGAAAGGTTGTGAAATATCCATCTTTGGAGATAGTTGCCATGATCTGAATTGGCCATATTTTTTGAGGATTGAACTGGAAGTCTTTGGAAATAATTTCTGATCTAAATTATTCTATTATTATCTCAAGTAGCCTGATTGTGCTGATCGTTATTTCATCCTCTCTTCTACAAAACACTGCCTTGAGTTTTCTCAAGCAGGGGCAGTTGGAAAGGTCATCTCTTATTAATTCCTCAGTAGGAGATTGTGATTCTTACCTATTTGAAGAACTTCAGTGGATCACCTTACTTGAACAACTGTAGAACTTTTCACAACTCCTATATTTTTTTCAAGGATAATACTGAGCGTTTTCTTAATTTATTGTAACTGGTTAATGTACTGGGAGGAAAACAGGGTCAGAAATGTCAGATAATGTAAATTCATGCCTGAAAATGAAGCTAAACTGGTAAATCATGTTGGTACTTTTGAAATTTACTTCTTTTGGTGCACTCTTGTATCCCCCCCCTTTGCCATTATAGGTGATGCAGCAAACTTGTTTATGTCGCTATTTGTGCACTAGGTAATTTTATACAGTTTTGTGGGCTAGAATTTCCTATAGCAGAAAGTTATGGTGAAGTGTCAGAACAAAAATAAGTCCTAGGCCATCTGATAAATTACAGTTGTGCTAGTTTCACTCTAGACTGCCAGCTTGAATTTGTGTTATGTAAAGAGTCTGTTCAGGGGCTCCTGCTTCTTCCTGTTTCAATGTGAAACTGTTTTCCTTCATGCTAGCAATGTCTAAGACCAAATTGGAAAGACAGAAATTCTTGTTTAGAAGCTAATACCAACTCATTCATTCTGGCCTGGTGCTCTTAATCTAACTAGCAGTTTAGCAATTTGCTTTTCATTTAACTTTTTTATTTTGTTTTAATTCCTCTCACTCCCTGTACATCTGGGAAATGTTTGTATGGCCTTTCTCTTCATGTGGTAAGAACTTGGTTTAGAGCTGCATGGATGAAATGTAAAACATGTACGTCATATTAGTCAGGATCTTACTCTGAGTCTACAATCTCAAAATTGTCAGTTATTTTCCTTAAATATCTGATCTTGACATTACGAAGCAGATTTTAAGCTAGATGGTTTTGAATGCTGTATTCCTAACCTGAGTAAAACATTGATGGTTAATGCCCTTGAAAAGTTCAAGGCTTAGGACTCCTTTTCCTCAAAATACCTCTAGAGATAAGAGGATATGAAATTTTTGTTAATTAAATCTTGGTTACTCTTGGTTTATATAGAAAAAAGTCCAGAGTCAGAAGGCTGTGTGGATCAGAAGACCATGGAAAGGGAAAAAAATGAAAGCAGACCAAATAAATCTGAAGAACCTGAAAAAACAGAAGAAAAGAGTGACAGCCAGGGGAAGAAGGATGGTAAAAACAAACAATGTAAACACAAACGAGAAAAAGAGCCCGGCGAGCAGGGGAAGCCTAAGACAGATGTCCAGGACAAAGATGAAATTAATAGTAAGGAGAGAGAGCAACCTGAGTACTTCTGAGATACTGTAGTCATTGTACTTCATGACAAACTAGACATAGGAGTGATGGGAGCCAAGCTACATGAGCCAGTAGGAGCCCAGTAGGTGATAGCATGTAACTGCCAGAGCTAAGCACGAGAGACACCGACTCTTATTTATTCCTCTACATTCATCATCCCTTAGAATATTTTAGCCACTGCACATACAACAGCTGCCTTCCAGAAGAGCTCCTTAACTTGTATTTTTATCGTGCAAATGCAGGCTGTTTCTTTGGCAAGGTAGTTTTCATGCTGAGAGAAGCCTCAGAGACACATACACTGACTTTTTAAAATTAAACAGAGCCATGACTTCAATTAAAATACTTAAGCTGAGAGGAATGTTCTTCCCTCCTAGTCCCAGCCCTCCTCCTTTTTTTTGTCTATCTTTAGTGTGTTTTGCATCTGTAGGGAAAGGCTTCTTTCAAAGGGATTTATCTGAAGTGCTCTTCGTGTCTGTCTGCAGCCTTTTCTGATGCTGACATTAGCCACTACCTAAGAATTCCTGAATGATCTGCCTTGTTTTCAAGCCCCAATGTCATCTTTTGTGGTGAGCCAGAGGAGTTTTCTGTATGAGATGCTCAGAGGAATGCATGTGGATTCTGTAGCACAAGTAACTGCTACAGGCAGCTCTGAGCCCATTCTGACTCTCTTGAAAAGCTAGAGATAAAAGTGGGGTCATCAGAGCTCCTCACGTAGGCACTGAAAACATGCATTCAGGGTGAATGGAAACAGGACAGGACTTCAAAAGAAAAAAGACAGGGAGAGGTTAAAGGTTATTTCAGCCAATCTTCTCCCAGTCCTGCCTTATCTTTTTGGTGCTTTACTCCTTAGTTCCCAGGTTCCAGCTGCTCCCTGGCCACAAAGGAAGGGCTTTCTGCCTGTCACTGCACAAAAAAAGCTTGTCTTCCCTTTCAGCCACCCACACAGGAACTGGGAGGCATGTGGAGAAGCCAAGAGCACACCTAGTACAGTTCAATGACACTGAGGATATAGGATCAAAATGGAGAAATATGAATCACAAAAAAAGGGAGTTCAACCCTCTATCAGTGTCCTTCAGGTGATGCAAAGCAGATACTGGGGAAGATCATCAGAGAATTTGCCTCAGAACTTGTCAGTGAGTCTTGCAGGCAAATATGAATTAAGCTTATGATACATATAAAACCAAGGAAGGTGCCTCAGTTGCCAGTATATGCACAGCTATCAAGTCAGACTCCATGTGAACTTTTGTGAATACAGAGATGTTTATATTTGTCCCAGTAAGGTAAATGGAAACCTAGATTCCTTTCATAAAGCAAAAGAAAAGTTATTAATAAACAAATTTTTATTTAAAATAAAGCTACCCATCCTATATTTATTATTTCAGCTGTTCTGTGGTACACACAGCTCTCTCATGTATATCATATTTGGAACTTTTTCCTGAGTATTGTCAGTGACGACAATGGCAGTCACACAAGCCGCTGTTGGAGGTGGGGCTGGTTTCGCCCAGACCGCATTGGCTGCTCTCCACACAGGCCTGCTGGGTACTGAACAATTTAAGTAAACTGCAATTGCAAAATAAGCCTTCCTACAAAGCCTAAAGCATTCTGTGTAAACAAAAGTGGACAGGGTCTTTAGTTTCAGTTTCTCAACTCCCATAATTCACATTGCCCAAGGGCTTAATTTACTTCAAAGGAAGTTTGTTTTGTCAAGAAGCTGGTGCAAAAAAACGCCCTGATGGTGCTATTTGCAATAATGCATTTTTAATTCTGAGACAAGCCATCTCATGTAGTGCTCATGTTACTATCTAAATCTTGACCTGGTGTCAACAATGGGGTAAATTTCACCTACCAGGATTAAAGGCAAATTTTTTCGTTGTATTTTGTTTGTGTTTGGGGGAAGTTTTTTAAGCATCATGGTCAAAGAATGCACAGCTGGGCAGATTATTTGAATGGCAGATTTCAGCCCAGCTAGAAAGGCAACCTGCTGCTTGTTTAATGTAATCTCTCAGCCTATCTAAGTATTTCCAGGAAACAATTCCAAATAATCTTCCTGCTACACAATGAGAACAGAAAGCATGTTCAGCTTCCCCTGATCCAGGGAGTTACCTCTCCACAGACCACCACAATTCTGGGTTCCGCTTCTCCTGTCATGGATATGAGGGTGAATCTAATGTCATTGACATGAGGGTGAATCTAAATATTAAATTGCACTATAATTACAAATCTGGCCTCAGTTTTGTGCTGGTGTGACTTGGGGAATCTGGCCCTGGAACATGATGCTGTATTATACTGGGTATGTGCTATTGCTTCTGCACTTACTGATGTGTTGTCATCATCAGAACTAGGATTAAAACCAGGTGCTTTTATTCTTTTTTCATTCTTGATTTCTTGCCTTTCAAGTAAATACCTTCTTTGAGCCCGAGCCAACAGGATTGATTCCAGGAGTATGCATTCAGAACCTGGTGAAGATTTTTGCGAACAGGCCCAAACCAGCAGTAGACGGGATGAATATTACTTTTTATGAGGGTCAGATCACAGCCTTCCTTGGTCACAATGGAGCAGGAAAGACAACCACCATGTAAGTCTCTTATTTTAGAAGAAGCAAATGCAGGGCAGTGCTCTATTACTGGAGCAGTCTTCTCTTTTCACTCTTCCCTTGTCTCTCTACCACCCCTGCAGCTGGCTTGAGACACAACATTAGGCTTTTTCCAGACAGGGAAATGCTGCCCCCAGGCATAAAGAAGATATCCTGGATTAGCTAAAGCCCTGGGAGGGAGGTTATGCATGACACAAACAAGTGAAAGTCTAGAGAGAAGGAAGCAATTCTCTCCCCCAGAATTCATTTCCCATGGCCAAACTACCATAGGTGAAGAAAGAGAAGGATTTTCTGGCTGTAAGGGCTGAAAATTTGCAAGCCACTACGTTCCACGTGTTCTTGGTTTCTCTAACTGGCTCTAGGTCAGCCGCATCTTTTGGTCTGTGTGCAAAGGAGTATAAAATACAGGCCCTCTTTAAATAAAATGGTTACACACATGCAAGATCCATGTCCACATTAAAATGTTCTTCTAGTCCTAGAAACTTGGCATCCCAGGAAGCTGGACTTTAACCATGTTTAATTTTCTTTATACAGAACCTTATTTAGCAAAGATTAACTGGTGAACAAAACCTTTTATAAATCTGTGACAAGTTCATCAAATGTTGAAAGAACTGAATGTGTTTCATTATGACTTTTCCCAGCAGAATACTTTAGGGTTTTTCAATTAAAACACCTTTATTTCAAAGGCACTTTAAATTGCCTTTTAATTTTTTAATTGTTTCACAATGAATATGTTCAACCCAAAAGAAAAGCATCCTAATTCTGCTGAAATGTTTTGTAAATTTGAGGGGGTTTATTCTTATGATAAAACCAAAAAATTTTACTGCTTTGAACTTTTTAAAATTGAAAAATACACTAATCACCCAAATCTAGTAGCAGACGCCACCCATTTACAACATAACATTTGGTCTTCTAGTTTGCAGAAAATAAAGGTGTAGGGCATGAGTCAGCATGGCCAGAGACCTCAAATCATTATTCTTATCTTCATCCTACTGAGCTTCATTTTAGACCCATTTATATGTAGGGGTGATATAACATGCTGAACTAAAACAGTTTCTTAATGCAAGCCAGAACCATATGGACAGTTGTATCAAAAATTATGTTAGCAGATCCATGAGATTCTCTGTAGCAGATCAAGAGTACTTACATGCATGCTTTTTGCTGGAGTTGTTTCATCAAGGCCTTAGAAAGAAGTCATCATGCTCCATCTAGTGGAATCATGCAATGTAGCTTCCTTCTCTAGCACAGAGAGATAGGAGAGGGGGAATTTCCTCATTTTGTTTTTCCAGGTCAATACTGACAGGTCTCTTCCCACCCACATCTGGAACTGTGCTGGTTGGCGGCCTGGATATCCAGACTCACATGGACTCCATTCGGCACAGATTAGGGATGTGCCCTCAGCACAACATCTTATTCAATCAGTAAGTATCACTCCATACTGCCTTTAAGAAGTGTCCCAGTCTGTATGCGTGAGAATCCCCAAAGCCTGTGTTGTTTCTCTTACTGTGCTGGCAGTAGATGTATTTCAGAGGAATACATCACATCGTGCTGTAGAAATCTCCTGCATCATTTCGCTGGGAACAAAGTTTCTTAGGAAAATGACAGTGCTCCTGGTGTTATCTGTTGTAGTGTGGGTTAGCAGGAGTTAGCCTGGAGGTTCATGCACTACAATTTAGGACTCCTAAAGCAAAAAAATCCAAATTGACAGTGCAGTAGCAGGATATTTTTATGCCCATTTCTCACTACCACCTAACCACTTACTGCCTTCTCTGGTGATTTTCAGCTTCACTTCCATTAGTTTGTGTTCATCTCAACAGCAGACTCTCTTCCATTTTATTCCCATAAATGGATGGTTTGATGCCTGCTACACCTGTTCCTTTAGTAGCAGGTTCTGCTTTGAAAAGGCAAAGAAAGAGACTATGACCTCCAAATGAAGTGTGTTGATCCCAAAGAAGTTCTTTTAGGGTAATGCAACCTCTCTTCCTTTAGCAAGATAAAGCTAGAGTGAATTTATTGCTGCTTGGGAAAAAAACCAGCTTATTCATTTAATCTGCCTTCTTGCCTTTCTGTCTGATTTCACAGCCTTACTGTAGCAGAGCACATCTTGTTTTATTCTCAGCTGAAAGGAAGATCCAGGGATGAAGCTGAGCAAGAGCTGGAAACAATGTTAGAAGACATGGGCCTTGCCCATAAAAGGAATGAAGAAGCTCAGAATTTGTCAGGTGCCCACAGGAATTTTCTAAGATGTTTTTCTTGCAGCCTTCTCTTTGTCTTTCATAGAATCATGGAATGGTTTGGGTTGGAAGGGATGTTAAAGATTACCTAGTTCCAACCCCCTGTCATGGCCAGGAACACCTTCCTCTAGACTAGATTGCTCACAGTCCCATCCTACCTGGCCTTTGGGCAATTATTGTTCAAGTTACGTATTGGAGGCTATATTCTGACACACCAAGGTACACTGGGGGGAGGCTTTATTTTCAAGGAGTAAATGGGACTGTACAAGAAGTAAAGCTGGCACAACCTGTCCCTAAAGCTTCTGTCTTACAAATATACAACAAATGCAAATATACTTATAGCTATTAGTTTTAAATAAATAAAAATGTAATTGGTTATTATAAGAAACAAAACAAAATACAACCTTCTATTATTTTAAGGCAAATGAAATACTATTCTATCATGCTGCCCCAGTATATGGATCAGTGCTCCATAATACTGTATTATTTGGTCGGAGTAGTTTCTTCCATTCTAAAGATACAAATGCATATAGTGTATTTAAACAATTCTCACCTTCAGATTCCAAAGATGATTTGTATAAACAGCCAGCTGTTCCTATACTGCTTTGTCCTGATTGCAACTATAAAAGTTGGTTTGTTTCACAAAAGAACATGAAAACCTCATATCTTCCTGCTTTTGCTTCTGGCAAGAATCAGAAAATGCAATGTGTAGATGGAAAATATATATTAAAGAAAAAAAAAGTTTGAACAACCTGTTTTGAACTTCAGAAGAAAAATTACTATTAATTTATCTTTGCAGATATGTGTCTGAGGATGGATTTCATTTTATTTGTATCAGTTTGTCCCCACACCAAAAAGCAATGTTAATTACATCCCTGCCACTTATATAACTCATCTTACACTCCTGGATGTGTTTGTCCTCTGGTAGGTGGAATGCAAAGGAAACTGTCTGTTGCCATTGCTTTTGTGGGTGAAGCAAAAGTGGTAGTCTTGGATGAGCCCACTTCTGGGGTTGATCCGTATTCCAGGCGATCTATCTGGGATCTTCTGCTGAAATATCGCCCAGGTAAGAGATTTGAGAGTAGAAACAGTTTGATTTTTTTGGTAGGATTTTTTAAACTTGTTGTAGCTGCAATATGTGCCTGCTGTGTAAACTGTCATGAATAGTGGGATATGAACACAAGCAAACAAGACTTTTGAACAGATACCTGTGGTTGTGGCAAACCTGGGACCTGACTTTGGTGCAGAGAAATAATTGCCAAAAAGCAAAGCACAGTTTCGAGTTCCAGAGAGAGTCCATGCCTTGAACACTCCTCCTTGTTCCTTCTAGGCAGAACTATTATCCTATCAACCCATCACATGGATGAGGCAGACGTCCTTGGAGACAGAGTAGCCATCATATCCCAAGGGAAACTCTTCTGCTCAGGCTCTCCTGTATTCCTAAAGAACTCTTTTGGCTCTGGCTTTTATCTCACCCTTGTTCGTAAAGTGAGAACCACAAAAATGGGAAGAGCTACTGTAAGTATGTATCTCCCTCCCTGCACATGTACTCCAAATAATGCTTCCACTGCACCAAGGTAAAAAGCAATTAAGTGCTGCTTGAGACTGTGTACAAAATTGCAGTTAATCTTATGATGATATAATTATGAATATCATATTAGCATGGTTTGGGTTGGAAGGGACCTTAAAGATGATCTAGTTCCAACCCCCATGCTGTGGGCAGGGACACTTTCCACTAGGTTGCTCAAACCCCACCCAACGTGGCCTTGAACACTTCCAGGGATGGGGCATCCACAGCGTCTCTGTTCCAGTGCCTCACCTGTTCCAGTGCCTCACCACCCTCACAGTACAGAATTTCTTCCTAATATCTAATCTAAATCTACCCCTTTTCAGTTTAAAACCATTTCCCCTTGTCCTATCACTACATGCTTGTAGCTCATTTGTAGCCATCTTTGGGTGCTGGGAGGTCTCTAAAGCCTCCCTGGAGCCTTCCCTTCTCCAGGCTGAACAACTCCAACTCTCAAGCCGCCTTTGTCCTTATACAGGTCTTCCTGATTCTTGCTTTTGCAGTACACTGATTTTAAACATTAGGTAGTCTGGTAAGTAGCGCAGACACTGGAAAAGTCTACATCTATCCATACTTAAACCAGCCTCTCACAGCTTGAAAAGTAGGGTTCTGGATTCTTGATGCTGATAGCAACACAATCTGTACACTCATGGCCCCTGCTGATTGCATTTTCCCGGGTATTTTGTATGCAGTTTAGAACTTGTCTGTGCAGATGGATTTATGTTTTCTGCATTGCTTAATCCAGTCTTCAGATGATTTTCAGTATAGTAAGTTCAAAATGCTCTGGATATGACATATTTTTCACTGACTCAAGCTGTTCAAATATTGACAACCCTTACATCCTGTTTTGAGTGTATCTGAAGCACTTTCATCTTTCTCTCTCTTGCTTGTCCATGTTAGTCATTTTGTAGCTGTGGATCTCAGTGCTCCTGCTCCTGCTCCAGCTGTGTGCACAAGGGTGAAGAAGGCACTCCAGAGCTGGAACTGGATGGTAAGAAGCAGAATGGTTCAGCATTCCAGCACATAGCTGTGTCTCCTCTTATGCTGAAATCTTGTCTTACAGATCAATGCTGCTGAGGCCCACTTCTTTGGCCCTTATGTCTAACATTTGTATTGTATTGTAACATGACTTTAATAAGAGTTCTTTGTGGTTTTGCTTACCATTGACCCTTTTTTGTGTATATGTGGTCTCAGGTACAGATGATGAGCTAGAAGTTTGTGTGCTTTACAAGTTTAGTAAAGAGTTTTGTGTAATTTGTTAATGAAAACTGAAGCATATCTAGAGGAAGGAAATAGAAAAAAGTAATTTTGGCTTGTCTGCATGAGAGAAGACTTTAAGTAGATATCCCTGAAGATTTTGTTGTGCTTTATTAGCAAACCTGAACTAGTGTCCTGCTACATAGTTCCAAAGAGTAATTAGGAACCTAGCCCAGTCCAGGGCAGAATTAACTGAGATATCTGAGAGTTACGTAATAGAGCAGTACCCTTTTAGTGCAAACAACAGGTTTTGAAATCATGCTTAATATGGTTAAATATTCATTCTATGAACACTGTTTTGACTTTTCACAGGAGATCTAAATGAGCTAGCTGAAGTAATCCACCATCATATCCCAGAAGCAAAATTAATTGAAAGCATTGGTCAGGAACTCATTTATCTTTTGCCCAATAAAAACTTTAAACAACGATCTTATGCCAGTCTCTTCAGAGAACTGGAGGAAACATTGGATGACCTGGGACTCAGCAGTTTTGGAGTTTCAGACACACCACTTGAAGAGGTAACAGACAGACTGAAATATCTGCTGACCTTACCATAAGCACCGAAAATGTTTACTTAGATTGTTCCTGTTCTTAAACATGTAATTCCTAATATGTCCTTCAAAATCTAGTCCCATAAGCTGTGGCACACTCAGAAAATCTTTGAGAAGGGCCTAGAGAGAGTATCCAAGCCTTACTTCATTGTAGCCTTGAGGAGCCTGACCCATTAGTCTGAAATATGTCCTTTTTTTTTGTATCTTTGTTCATTCATTTATTTTCTGAGGTATTCCGTAAGAGACCTCTGATTGTGTAATAAGATGAAGTACTGAAAAGGTATCCAAATTTTTTTCTTTTATATTGAAGGATGATGTATGGTGTTCTAAAGGTCAGGTTATTGTAACTATTCTTTTCCTAACCAGAAGATGTATTTCTCTATGGCAGGTTTTCCTAAAGGTCACAGCGGAAGCTGACCCTGAAATGCAAAAAACAGGTATTGATCCACAAATCCGTATTTGATTAATTGTTCTTGGGACTTATTTTTATTCTGAACACTCTGTAAAGAGGAGCTTCCAAACTTTCAGTCTTTTATGTGTTCTTGACAAAACAAATTTGGTCAGCAAATATCTGGTTTTAGGGCCTGACATGATATCTGAAAAAAAAGATTAAGTCAGCAGAAAGACTTGTATTTAGATTGGATGAGGTTCTTAACTATGCAAATAAAAGTGGAGTGTTGAGCACCCAGATGTCAATGGTTTTAGTAGTTGTATAAAAAGTACTTTGCTGACTCTTAGTCCATAAACTACATAGATGATTAAATTGTTCATCCTGCTGAGTAAGAGGAGTGTTTAACTATATGATGTCACTAAATACAACCACAGTGCAACAGTTGTTATTAAAACAATCTGAAGATATGATACATACAGTTGGTAAAATCTGGACCTCATTAAAATGTCTGTGCTACTTCATGCATGGAAGATAAAATGTTTTCTCTGATGCTTCTCATCTTAACCTAGGAGATACTCAAGAAAATGGTTCTGCTCTTGGCAAAACTCCTACTGAGAACAAACCAGCTGAACAAACCACACTGAAAACTAATGACGCTTCTCGAATGCCAGTAGGCAGAACAGGAGATCAAAATGAAGGCAAAGGGTCCCGACAGTATAAAGGCTTTCAGCTTGTACATCAGCAGATCAAAGCACTGCTCATCAAACGCTTCCACCACGCCTCCCGCAGCCACAAGGACTTCCTAGCACAGGTATTGACTGAACTGTGCTGTGCTTGATTCTTTCCCACAACACTCTCAATATGGTCTTTCCAGCAATGATGGCTCTATGGAAAGCAATAGAGGTGCTGCAAATGGGTAACAGTGCAATTACGATTCCAACTCTTCTGTCTCTTCTTTTATTTCTTTCTGCCTGGAGTCTATCAATTGCACCAAGTTCATGATTCTATCACTACTAGCCCGGTGTTTTATTTTTAACATAATACAGTTCTATGACAACCAGAATTTTAAGCAAAAGTGCTGGAAATTAAATTGTTGATGTTCAGGAGTTAAACCAGATTGGATCTGTGTGATCCTGCTGTCCTTCCTTTATTTACATATATTATGGGGTGTGTACAGTGTCACTCTACAACATCTATATAATAACCTAATGTGACGTTTCATGTTCCCTGCAGGTTGTTCTCCCTGCTAGTTTTGTGTTGCTATCTCTAGTACTTACAGTCATTATTCCTCCATTTGGAGAATATCCCGCCTTAACATTACACCCTTGGATCTATGGACAACAGTTTACTTTCTTCAGGTAAGAGGAATTACTTAAAGTACATCTGTCCTACATACACCTTTTTCTTCCTACAGTCTACTTAGCATCATGGGGCCCTGTCTCATTGTTCTTTTCTCACTCTATGTGATGTAAGAAAAGATTCACTTCACTGGAATCAGCAGACTTAAAATAGCTTGAAATTGGTGCACATGGAGAATACAGCTGCTAGTAGATCTAACAAATAGTCTTTCAAATATCTTTCTAACTTCGGTATTTTCCTCTTCCTACCTGAATTCAGGACCTCAACACTTATAAACTTATATATCCTGTCTAATAGGAGATCCAGGCCTCAGCAAATGAAAATGCAGAATATGTTTTTCATCTTCTGATTACTGACTGTGATAGAGCTGAGAGAATAGCAATGAGGATTCAAGCCTTTTTTGGAGAATGTTGCTATTGGACTTTGTCAGAAGTCAGCTTTAGTATTAGGAGAAAAGAACCATAGCCTGTCAACCATCTCGGAACATTCTGGGTTTTTACATAAATAAAACAATTGAATTATCAGCATTTGGAGGGGGGCAGTTGGCACTGCCATATGGCTGTCCTCCTCTAGTTGCTATGTGTATTACAGTACAATAGTTTGAAAAAATATTTTATAGAGAAAGTCCTATCTTATTCCCTTAGCAATGAACGTCCTGGCAATGAGCAGATGGTCTCCCTTACTCATGCTTTCTTGAATAAACCAGGATTTGGAATTCGCTGCATGAAGAATCAGCCTCTTTTGTAAGTTGCTAGCTAATTTCTATTGAATGAGATCCTAGCAGGGTAATTCTAGTGGAAGTTGAGTAGTGAAACAAGAATGAATTGGCTTGATTCTTCACAAGAGCCAATGCTTCAGATGTGTTGTTGGCTATATCTAATATTGGGTCAAAAATAACAAACAAACAGCAAGATAACACTGCCACTGGATTAAGAATGATTAATAGTGCCCAATGTGACTGACTGGAAACCATTAGCTTGGTATTGAGAGTTACACAACCTTGAAATTTATGTCAGTAGGTCAGTGACCTCAGGCCCAAATCTTCTCAGCTTCCCTGGCACTTTCCATGACTGAGGCCCTTCAGGTTCCTCCTGTTCCCATTGGTGTGTTTGGAAGCAATAACTTCAGCAATCTCTCAGATTGTGAAGTAGCAATAGGACAATGTCTATGATTAGAAATTATTCTCATTTTGAAGTGAAGGCAACATTAGTAGAGTTCCAACTTTTGTTGTCCTACCTGCTTACTCTGCCTGTGAGTCCTGCTTTGAAGCCATTTGTCACTGGCTTGCTATGCTTTGACATTTGTTCCCTTTCTCCTGACTCCTTCCCAGCCATGATATCTAGCAATTTGATCCTTCTGGTTGTCCTCTCTTCTCCCGTTCCTCTCCTCTACCTGGTATAACAAAAACAAATAGGAAATTTAAAAAAAGAAAAGACACTGCATGAGAAAGAAAAGTGATAGTTTCTTCACAAAGATATGTTCACTGCAGATTTCATGAGTACTAATGGATCAAACATAGTCCCCTTGTTCCTTCAGTGTCCTGCAAGCTGAAGGCAGTAAGCTTGGCAGAGATGTGCGGGGAGACTATATTTATTCATGTGTACCAAGTACTCTGAAATGTTGTTCTTATTCAAAACTCGCAGGATGAGGGCTGAGGAGGGAATATCTGCTTAGAGCACTGTGATTTTGTGGATTTGTGAGCTCTGATGGACTGTTACCTCTGCACATCTTAAAGCTCTGTTCCTCTACACAGGAACTACCCATGCAATAATACGCCAACTGCCTGGAACACACCTGCTGTTCATCCTAACCTAAGCAGCCTCCTGCTGAGCCAAGAGTGGAGCCCTGAGAATCCATCCCCTTCCTGCAAGTGCAGCACTCACAAGAGACTCACTATGCTGCCAGAATGCCCTGCAGGTGCAGGAGGCCTCCCACCACCACAGGTTGTGTCCTTGTGCCATAAATCTTTTTAGAAAAGTTTCATGGCAAGTGCTGGAAAAGGGACCAGTGTGTAAGTACCTTGCCATGCTCATATACATGGAAGGAGTTGAGTACATTCTTTATCAAGAGAGCAAGACTTGCTGAAATTTGGAATTCAGTTTCAGAGGTATTGGAAAAGCTTGCACATTTAAATAAATTTTGATTACTGTTTTCATCCAAATTGCAAACTTTTCATGTAGAAGAAAATCACAAAAATTTTAACAATTTGTCGCATAATTTTTAAAAATCATTTTTATTTTCTTTTGCCTCAAAGAACAATTCTATTTAGAAGGTTGCCCTTCTTTAAAGGAGAGAAGGGCGGGAGGGAGAAAGAGGAAAGAAAGAAAAGAAAAAGAAGTCACAATTTAAAAAATATGGAGTGTGGTCCTCTATGAAAAGGGAAAAATTACTATTCAGTGAACCCCAAAGTATTATTTTTTACATGTCTTTCAGTTCCATTCCTATCAATAATGTTCTAAGCTTGCAAAATTAATGTTTGTATGCACGTGCATGAAGATGAGTAATTTAATAACCACTGATGCTGTATGGAGGAAAACAGAGCTACATTCCCACCTCTCCTATCAATGAATGATCTTAGTAGTGCTCTTTATAAATTGTGCTTGCTCTTTTGAAGAGCAAAGGAAAATTACAGCCTGTCAGTGTTTGCATTTTATAAATGTTTTTCTAAGAAGTTAAACAGAATTGCAGCCACTCTCAGAGTAGTAGCTCACTAATTTAATGTCTCACCATGCACACTGTTCATCTTTAATATTCCTGTTTGCCAGGCTGAACACACCAGAAAAATTACTAAAATATTTCTAATTTTCATAGAATTATACAATCATTAAGCTTAGAATACAACTCTAAGATTGAGTCCAGCTGTTAACCCAGCACTGCCATCTTCGCCACTGAACACCATCCCCATGTACCACATCTCAACATTTTTGAACACTCCAGTGATGGTGACTATACCACTTTCCATGACACAATCTCTTGAAAACACTGATTCAGCTTGCTTTGATTTCTTTATCACTGTTCACAAAACAAAGTTGTTTTAAATATCCATAGAATTCCTGTTTATGAAGAAAAAAAATTTGACAGAGGTTAGATTCTAACCTTACTCACAGCATCCCAAGTTATTTCTGATTTCCAAGTAAGCCCTGTCCAACAGACAAAGTTGAATTTTGCTAATTGCATGCCAGTGTATTTCAGAGAACTTTAGTCTAAAACTTCAATTCCAAGTAAGATGCAATTTTTTTTATTTGTTTGAGGAGATTCTAGTCCTCTAAACAAAATGTTTATAATAATATTATCCTGATAATTTTGCAGGATATTATAGTTTTGTAAAAGTTGTCAGAAAGAAACAGTTCACATTTGAGTCTTCAGAAAAGCCACAGTGTGTAAATAATTGTCAATAGAATTATGTTTAAGCATAGACAACTCAATTAATGAAGGCATTATGGGGATGCTACCAGTCTTCCTGTCTAGAATCAGCTGGACATCTGTAATGTATCTTCTGTGTCATCCAGTACTCTCTGTGGATAAATGCAGGAATTTCTGGAAAGTTCACTAGGCTTACTTTCTAGGTCATTATGAGATCATTTCAGGTTGCAAAGCTTTGCCATCTGAAGCTGCCCAGGAACCTCTTAAAGTATATTCTACCTTGGGATAAACTCAGGAGTGCGAGGTCTTGCATTTCACAGCGACCCTGTATTTGTAAAAGACTCAACAAAGTTGTCATGTGGCACCATTTTCATATTAAAAAAAAGAAAAAAAGTAACTTTCATTCAAACAATCTAATGTGCTAGTGAAGGTGAATTTTTTGTATTAATTTTTACCTAAAGTTGCTAAATCATAGGAAACTACCTCTCTTTTTTTGTTGTTGTTTTACTGGGGCCTCAGTTTTTTTGTTTGAAAAGTTTCCTTCTTTCATTTTGAAGAAAAAGCCTTGCGCAACCCTGACCTTTCTTGCAAATAACTGTTTCAGACTGATATGTGACTGTTCTGTGTCATGCATCACAAACTTACTGGTTTCTTCTGAAGTCTTAGTAAAGTAAGGATGTTTAGGCTGTAAATGACCCATCAGTGATTGACACACTCTCTTTCAGTGATACTATGAACCTGGGAATTTTCTCTGAACCAAAGCTACTTTTTCCCTTTTCCTGACAAACACTTAATAGCTTAAGACACTCTAAAGTTTATTGTGATTGATTAGTTGTTTTTTCTTGACAGAGAGTGCAACGCAGCACAGAAATTCTTCAAGATCTGACCCACAGAAATATTTCAGATTTTCTGGTGAAAACATATCCCACTTTGATAAAAGGAAGGTAGGGATGAATCTCTATTTCTTTTTCACCTGTGGTATTTTGTACCTGGCAATGAAATTCTTATTTAATAATGATATAACACCTGATTTGCCACAGTATCCTGTAGATTTGAGCACCATGTCCATCTTTCTGATATAAGACTGGAAGAGGCTGATTTTAGGGGAGCTCAATATTTTCAATTATAACTATTTGTATAATCAGGTACTCCTTTATAGGCAGAGCTAAGTTTGGGTGGTGATGGAATGCCACGTTAATGCTGAGAAAAATGGTGCCTTCGCACAGCATTGGCGAACTGCCTTGCAGAGATACTACTTTGTGTCCCTGAAGAACTGTCGCCACACTAGCATGACCGTCTGCCTGAGTTAATTATCATTTGCTTCCCAGAAGTGCTAAAAAGCAGCCAAAGGACAATGTTACACAGATATATCCATCCTACTGATAGCTCCTCAGCTTGCCTGTGTGTTGAGTATGGTAATTAGCTCTGCAGCCTCCACGGCCTATTATCTCTGATTCAGGCCTTGCTACTTTTGCAGTTCCCAGCAGAGTTCTTGAAATTCCCATATATTAGTTATGTGCTGACTGCCTTTGACTGATTTCTCTTAGCCTGTGTCATAATTGTTTTAGATACATCTTTTTAAATCGATTAATTATGGATTAGAATAGCCCAGTATTTGTAACTTTAGGACTCTTGCTTATCTCTGTATGAATTGGAAATGAATCATGTCAGAAAACAAAAAGCCAAAAACACACTGCAAGCAATGCCAAAAGTCCTGCCAACCCCACAATTCAAAGTAATAACCAGCAGACTGGAGATCTGCAAACTATAGGAATTCAAATTTAATTTTTATTTAAGCCTGACAATATCATTGGCTTTGGTTCTGTGCATTGAGAGGGGATTCTCTTTGTCTGTTTCAGCTTGAAGAGTAAATACTGGGTCAATGAGCAGAGGTAAGAACCAATTCACAGATTAAGGCAGTAAATAAAGGAACAATGTATTTCTCTTTAACCAGGGAGCCTCACAATGTTTCTGCAAATGGGCAAGGGGAATTCTGGCAGATAGTGTAGAACAAAGAGATGGCTAGGTGGGAAATAGGCTGGGGATCAGGAAGGGTCTTATAAAGACAAGGGGTTATATTTGTTTGAACTCCCCGAAGGAGATGAAGGCAAGAGGCTCACAATGGAACTCTCAGAGTTTTATTACCTACAGGAGTCAAACTCATGCGAACTGTGAGGTGAAAAGGTTCAACACAATAGTACAGTATATTGTAATAGTGCTGTGACACAGCTCTTTCAGTGCCGCAGAAAAAATATAAACCCTCCAATAAAAGGACTTGAGTTGGATGTAACCTAGACACCAGCCTATCAAACACAGAAGTAACAACCACAATTCCTCCCGCCTGCTCTGTACACGTGCAGCAGTTATAAACCAGATTCCACTAGTTCACTTAGGTAGAGACATCGGCTAAGCCCAGCGTGATGTCTACACTGCAGTTACTAAGCTTAGAAAGGAACTGGTTAGCCTGAAGCACAAACTTATTTCATTTTTCACCAGCAATAGGAGTTCATTTCAAAGATAGCAGCTGGGTGACTGCCTTTCTTCATGGAATATCTGCTTGTTCATGTGCAAGCATTGCTTTCTATGGGATTAAGCTTCAGGTCATCTTGTGCAGTAGTATTTATCATTATGGAGTGCCGCCTGGTACTGACATTGGTGAATAACAGCTCTTCTCAGAGCATCTGAAATTTTAACTGAGGTCTATGCTGTCCTTAGTCCTCCATGCTGTCTAAACCATTATATGGCAATTATCCTGATTTAAAGATTTTGTTCTGTAGAAATCACTGTTTTCTCCAAATCTTCTATCTAAATAATTTTCTCAGGATCCTGACATAAATCTGAGAAACTGATAGAGCTTCTATTATTTGTAAGCCCTTCAAAGACCTTCTTGTTAGAAAAAGAGTAGAATTTGTTATACATTAAATATGTGATGTATAGAAATAAAACTTGCATTAAGTGGGGTTTTAGTATTTTCATTAATGTACAGTTATGGGTGTGTGGTACAAGTTATTGATGATGTTTTTCTCTTTACTAGATATGGAGGAATTTCTGTAGGAGGAAGACTTCCAGTCCTTCATGTTTCTGGAGATCAAATTGTTGATTTTTTAAGTGATCTTGGCCAAATGATGAATGTGACAGGAGTAAGAAAGATTTTAAATTTTGTTTGCTTTTTGGTCCCTTACTAAAGCATGGTTACTGCAGCATTAGATTTCACCTAGAGCACTGATCTTTAGCTTTTTCTTTTTTGTTTTAGGGACAAACTTCACTGGCTGCTGCTAAAGAAATCCCTAATTTCCTTAAATACATGGAAACTGAAGATAATATTAAGGTATTTGCTGGAATTAGTCTGCTAACTCACAGACTTTCTTGACATAGACTTCAAATTATGAGAATACTGCTGGTAGTATTCCCAGATGCAAGAGGAGCTGAAATTATATACTTTAGAAATAACTTGGTATTAACCCTGTATCTCATGCTATAGGTAATTCTTATTCATAGTATTTCAAATTGGAGATTTTTTAAAATCATGTTCTTAGTACTATTTGCTGTCCTAAAAACTTTGAGTAGCACACAAAATCCTAAAATGTGATTCTGTAAAATCCCCTCACAGTTGTTGTCCAATGCTTTTAAAAGCATAGTATGTGAGCTCCTCCTGCAGGACTGTGCCTGGGAACTATGAGTTCCTGGTGCTGCATTCACCCCTGCCCACCAAAGTAGATAAAAGGCAGCCAAATTTTCTCCCATAGCTCAGTGAAGACTTCTTAAATTAATCTGTGATTTCTGACTCTTTTAGGTGTGGTTTAACAATAAAGGATGGCATGCTATGGTTAGTTTCCTCAATATAGCCAATAATGCAATCCTCAGAGCTAATCTGAGGACTGGCCAAGCCCCTGAGGAACATGGGATCACTGCTATAAACCATCCTCTGAACCTCACCAAGGAGCAACTCTCTGAAGTCACTGTGTAAGTCTGCTTGTGCTCTGCTTCTGGCTTTTACCCCTCCCTCACCTGGCAGCTTGCAACTTCCAGTATACTCACACTCTGAGGAGAAAGAGTTCAACTGACAGAATGTAGAGGCCGTTCTCTGAAGTTTTATTCTAAACAAGAATATATTCATGTCTCATTATATTCCCATAAGAGTTCATTCCCATCCCACATAGGAACTATGACCATTGGTTATACATTATTGCATGTTTCTGTTGATTCCCAAGCACAAAGATTCTGAAAGCTTTGTTCATGCTCCAAATCCAATCCATTTACTTCTGAAATAAAACACGTAATGCCGCAGTGCTGGCCGAATGGCTAGCTCTCCTAGGTCGGAGACCGGGCACTTGGCTGTGCTCACCGCTGAGGACAGGCGCTGTCCAAGGGCGGGAGGTCGGGCGAGGCCCAGCAGGGGCTCGCCTCAGCCAGCGATGGGAAAGGCGCAAGGAGAGAAGGAGGCAGCGGGGGAGGCTTGAGGGTGAAGCAGGTGCGGGCTTATTGATGAGGGAAGAGGCAACAGAAAAAGCCCACGAGGGAGCCTCCGACAGGAGGTTTTATACCCCCCTGACCAGGGCGGTGCTAACAAGGACCAACCAATGAGAACGACAACAAGGGGCATTACAGAGGTGGGGACTGTGAGGGGACAACCAACTGGGAATCCAGGCTGTGGAGAGGGAGCACACAGGCCAATGAGAAAACAATGAGGTAACTGGGGGAGGGAGAGGCGGCGGCCATGGAGCCAGAGCTGGATGGCACGTCTTTCCCACCTCAGGCAACAGTTTTTCCCGCCAAGACTGCCTGAGGGGAAGAAGGAGCGGCCATCTTAGGACTCAGAGGCCTCAGTGGTAGTGAACCACTGGAGCTTTTGCCCAGCCGGTTTCAGTATCTCCTGATGTGAGCTTGCAACAATGTAAAAAAAAATGGAATGAGAACTTGTCCGTAATTGACTACAGGTCAAGTAGTTGACAACCCCTCTCCTGGTGCCAAGGACCGCACGCAGGTAGATTTTCAATGGCATGTGGTAGGGTTGGTGTATTCCAGATTCTGACAGTCATAATTTCTTGAAAAAGACATCCCCAAAAAGACAAGATTTTTCACTCTCCTATTAAGTTCATAATTCAATGAAACTGAAAACTTTGCATTATAGCACAGAGGCAAAATCTGTGCTTCATCTCACTGTCTTCAGTGAGAAGACATCTCACTGTCTTTTTCTCTTTTCCCTGCTTCCAGAGCACTTTGGCTGTTGTGCCTAAATGTCTTGTTTGAGTTGCCCCACATGGGAAAGGCTGTCAAACTAAGATATATAAAGCAAGTAAAAGATCAGGGAATGGTGCCATATTTGTTAGCTATGGTCCCCAAAACAACCTGGAAAAGTTGGGTTTTAGCACATTTTTTAGCACATGTGTTTTTAGCACATTTAGCTATTCACATTTTGGGGAAATCTTCTACTTAAAAAGCAGCCTTGCTACTTCTAGATCTTAAAGCACCCTCCAGAGTCCCCAAATGGTAATATAGTGTTGCATTGCATCCATTCCCTTGCTCACAGTCCCTTCTTGTCCTCTGTTGTAGACTGACCACTTCAGTGGATGCTGTTGTTGCCATCTGTGTGATTTTTGCCATGTCCTTTATACCAGCCAGTTTTGTTTTATACTTGATCCAAGAACGTGTAACAAAAGCCAAGCATCTCCAGTTTGTCAGTGGTGTGAGCCCTGTTATCTATTGGCTAACTAACTTCATGTGGGACATAGTAAGTAACTGCTGGTCTGATTGACACCCTCTGATTATCCTGGGTGTGCATGAACTGAGGGCTAACCAGTGAATCAAGTGAAGGTGATTCTAAGCATTGCAAAGCATTCATTTCTCTTAAGTGTTTCTCAGAGAGCATGCTTAGGATCTGGCCTCTGAACTAATTACAGATGTAGAAATAAATTCAGGTGAACAACTCATTAGTCAAGTAATGAAGCTGTATTTTTTATAGTCTTAGGATTTCCGGTCCTTACAACTGAATATATACTAAAGTACAATTTACTATAGCGGGGAAACCCTCATTGCCTGGTGCTAGTCACTCCTGTCCTCTAGAAGACCCAAAACATATTTCAAGATATTCAAGAAACCTAAGTGGGGAAGATTCACAGCCTGTTGAAACAGTATCTACGGCCTGACAAAATAGTCTAGCGTGTCTAAGATGACATATTCATTTAGGTCACTGTATCATGGTCACTGTGCTGTTCTGAAAAGGTTTATACCACAGGTCCAGACTTGCTTAGACAGGGCTCAGCTTCCCTCCTGTTATTCCTCCAGCCACTTGGTCATAAAAGAGAAAATTCTTTGGCTTGTTAAGGCACAACAAGGGCTGGTTCTCTGGCCATGCCTTTGCAACCAAGAAAGAGGCCAAGGAATTATGCAATAAGAAAAGAATGAACATGGAATTTAAAAAAATTAGAAAGAAAAGAAAATCAATATTTGAAAAGTCCAAAACTCTTCAGGATTTGGAAGGTGTTCTCTCAGGAGAAGTTAAAGCAAAGCATTATTTTAGTAAATGAGGGAAAAGAAGCAGATCTCAGAGTTCTTGTTCCCTGCTGTTCACAGCAGCTTCCTTGTCAGGAATTCTGCTTGGCCGTTGCCCTTGACAGCATGATGCAAAGGCGTTAAGTGGCGTTAGCAGTTCTGTGAAATGCTACCTTCCATTCTGCATGGGGAATTCTGTGCATTGCAGTAGAGTAGTGCCACTAATACCGAACGGAGAAATGGAGCAGTGGCCAAGCATGCTCACTTTAGCCTCTTCCCAGGAATGTGGCTCAAGTAACTAGCTTTTCCATCCTACACAGCTTTTGTTTGCATCACCAGAAACTGCACTTCCCATGGCCCCTTTCTGTGGGAAGCAGGACTATGAAATAATTGATTCACAAACCATAATCTAAGAAACAACAATATATGTTGTACTTTTGATGAACAGTACGATAAAAGATGTCTTAGGGAAATGTTGAGTATTGCAGGGACCTATCCAAAAGGTTCAGTGTGACTAGTCTAACTCAAATTCTGACGTTCCTCAATATAAAATCCTTTTGGAATGATGTGTAGGATCTGGATATGTTTGCAGCCCTTCTCATGTCTTACACGTTGTGCTGTGGCAGGTGAATTATGCACTGAGTGCTGGAATGGTTGTGGCTATATTCACTGGATTCAACAAGAAAGCATATGCCTCTCCAACCAATCTCCCTGTGCTCGTTGCCTTGCTGCTCCTGTATGGGTGAGTATTCAAGGTTATTCCTGCAGGTGGGCCCTGTATTTCACATGGAAGTGATTCCCTGTCACTGAGCTCAGTACTTAGTGGAATCCAGCTTTGAAGAATAGAACTGAGTGGATCCAAAACAGGTTAAAACTGGATGCTTCTATGGGATATTTACATAGTCTGTCTGGCCACATGCTGCGAAAGAGACTCTTTTGTCACTTCCTGCCTTGCATTTTTAAGCATTAAATGTGACCCATCCAGGAAAATATATTTGTTCAGATTGCTGCTTTCTTCCTTGTACATTGTGTAGGAATTTAATGGTTGTTCATTTACCACATTCACAGTCAATACTAAAGTATCTTTCAGCATTCAACATTTCTTCGTTTCTCCTTCTTGGTGTACAATCCACTGAGATGTGCAAGGATACCTGGGGTGATAGCCACCCTGCTAGCATTAAGTTTTCTAATTTTAGCAGTGTCTATTGCCCTGCATTTTAATAGCAAAAAGCCACTAAGCATAAAAAAATCTTATGTAGTAACCAGAGAGAAAATACTGTGGTGGATTGCTGGTTGGTTACACCATTTTGTTACACTTCGGATAGGAAGAAAGCTCAACTTTGCATTCTCTTTAGGCCAACTGACATGATAATACTGAGAAGTTATCATAGTTTTTTCTATTTCTTGCATGCAGATGGGCAGTAATTCCCATGATGTACCCTGCTTCTTCTTTCTTCAGTATCCCCAGCACTGCTTATGTTGCATTGTCTTGTATTAATCTCTTTGTGGGAATCAACAGCAGTGCCATTACATTCATCCTGGAATTATTTGAAAATAACCCGGTAAGTAATGTTTTGTAGTGGGTTGATGCTGGCTGGATGCCAGGCACCCACCAAAACCTCTCTCTCACTCCTCTCCACACGGGAGAGAAATATAATGAAGGCTTCATGAGTTAAGGACTGGGAGAGATCACTCACCAAATACTATCATGGGCAGATATTAGAGATATTAGTTGAATTTATTATTAAAAAAATCAGAGCAGGATAATGAGAAGTAAAATAAGATCTGAAAAAAACACCTTCTCCCCAGCCTTCCCTCCTTCCCAACTCTACCTCCTCCCCGAGTGGCACAGTGAGACAGAGAATGGGGGTTATGGTCAGTCCATCGCCTGTTGTTTCTCCCACTGCTTAGGCAGAGGAGTCATTCCCTTCTTCCACTGTGGGGTCACTTCCACAGGAGACAGTTCTCCATGAACTTCTCCAACGTGAGTCCATCTCACGAGCAACAGTTCTCTGCAAACTTCTGCAATGTAAGTCTATCCCACAGGCAACAGACCTCCCCAGACTGCTGCAGCATGGGTCATTCTTCCACGGGGTGCAATCCCTCAAGGACAGGCTGCTCCAGCATGGACTCCTCTCTCCATGGGTCACAGCCTCCTCTCAGGCATCCACCTGCTCTAGCATGGGTCTCTTCCATGGGCTGCAGGTGGATCTCTGCATCCCCATGGACCGCACGAATGGCAGGGGCACAGCTGCCTTGCCATGGTCATCACCACGGCTTGCAGAGGAATCTCAGCTCTAGCACCTGGAGTACTTCCTCCCCCTCCTTCTCCACCGACCTTGGTGTCTGCATAGTTGTTCCTCTCACATATTCTCACCCTGTCCTTCCCTGGCTGCAATTATAACTGCAGAATCACTTTTTCGGTTGATTTCTTCTAAAGTATGTTATCACAGAAGCATTACCACCATTCCTAATTGGCACAGCCTTGGCCAGCGGCACATCCATCTTGGGAGCTGCCAGGAATTGGCTCTGCTGGATATGGGAGAAGCTTCCAGCAGCTTCTCAGAGAAGCCACCCCTGTAGCCCCCCCATTACCAAAACTTGGCCATGCTCAATACATGTTTCCATTGATCTCTGGATTTAAAGAGGTGTGCAAAGAACATCCAAGCATAACCATACCTAACAGTAACTGTCTTTCTCTACCTTGCCATTTTTTCTGGCAGTAAACAAGTGAGAAACTTGCTGAGTAACTGCAGGTACAGGTGACCAGAGTAACCCAGAGAAGTGACTCAGAGAAATTAATATCTAGGGCTGCACACACAAGGAATGACATTGAGTGTTTTTTATACCTATGAGCAAACTTCTGTATACTTTCACAGCTGGAAAGGTCAAGACATGGCACTTTGTGCTTTCTTCTGCAGCTTGTGTTGTATGGGAAGATATAGATGGTAGGCACTTGCTCCTGGTGGTTATTATGTTAGAGGAGATGTTCTGCTTATAGTAGCATTTTGAGAATTGCCTGAAAATTATTTAACACCACCAGAAAGGTGACAGAATACAGCAAGTGCCAAAATTAGTTCTTAGAAAGGCTAAGAGATCAGTTTACAAAGTGCTGTTGGCTTGTATGCACTACTATCCCACAGGATAGTAAGCACCCCAAAGTGCTCGTATGCTGTCGCCTCCACAGTTGTTGAAGCTCTGGCCACAATGTTTGACGCCCAATCTGACAGCAGACCAATTAGCTATCATTACTGATAGTGCGTTTTCAAACACTCTGTGCTGATCAAGCATTGTTATTTGCTACAAAGGAGAAACAGATCTGGGTTAAATATATGTTTTCAAGGGCCAATTTGACAATACTTTCTGTCTCTGCTTGTCCTGCATTCACAGGTATGGTTCTTGATAGCACAGGGTTCAGTCTAGTGCCATTCAGTCTACGGGACATCAGGGCAGCATAGTTACCTTTGAAAACATGTCTCTGTTGCAGACACTGTCTTCGTAGGGAAGATGGCCCTTCTCAGGATTCAGTGCTGATGCAGCTCGACTGCTGCTGACACTTACTCTGTTTCGGGCATCTCCACATTGCACCAACACCCACTGTGTAATTATGCCCAGACACCAGCACTTGTCAGTATTGTGGCAACCCTGACTATTGTCACAGCTTAATCCCGTGTCAACCAAGCACCACACAGCCACTCATTCACTCACTCTGCAATCCGCTTCCCCACCTCATGGAATGGGGTAGAGGATCAGACAACTGAAAGTGAGAAAACTCATAGGTTGAAATAAAGACAGTTTAACAGATAAAGCAAAAGCTGCACACATAAGCAAAGTAACACAAGGAATTTATTCACCCCTTCCCATTGGCTGGCGGATGTTCAGCCATCTCCAGGGAAGCAGGGCTCCATCATTCATAATGATGACTTTGGAAGACAAATGCTGTAACTCTGAACATTCCCCTCTTTCTTCTTCTTCTCCCAACTTTATGTGCTGAACATGACTCCATATGGTCTGGGATATCCCTTGGGTCAGTTGGGGTCAGCTGTCCAAGCTGTGTTCCCTCCCAACTCCTTGTGCACCCCGAGCCTCCCTGCTAGGGGGGTAAGGTAAGGCACAGAAAAGGCATTGTCTCTGCAAGTGCTGCTCAGAAATAGCTAAACATCCCTGTAAAATAACATCCCTCTTGTGTTATCAACCCTGTTTTCAGTGCAAATCCAAAACACAGACCCATAGCAGCTTTACGTGTTACCACCAGAATTACATTACCTCTGCTACATAGGGAAATACTTCATTACAAAGACTAATTTCTTCCCCCATTGCCAGTTTTTCACAAGCACCTTGTCTGGTGCAGTGTATGCCAGGATTCTGCTGTTTCTGTTTTATGTTGCTTTGAGTGTAACTTGGTAAGTACTCTGTTTTCTCTGTCTTAAGAACAGAACATCCAGTTTCCCTGACATGACAAAGAACTTTTCACTTAGCTTGCTATGTTTTCTTAAACAGGTCTGGTTTAAACAGCTTATGTTGTTTCTGTTTCTTACAGTCTTTGCTGAAGTTTAATAAAACATTGAAAAATGTGCTACTTGTACTCCCACATTTTTGCTTGGGCCGTGGACTCATCGACTTGGCCATGAACCAAGCTGTGACTGAAGTATATGCGAGGTTTGGTAAGTAAAGCCAATAAGAAACAAGTTATGGCAGTGTCACATGTCCTGACCTTGGATGAGAGGTTTGGAAGGATTAACTCAGAAAAGTAGTAGATGTTTCTGAAATTCTCACCTCTTCCAACATCAGATGGATGAGGAGTATGAAAGTTCACCCTCTCTGAAGGAATCACAGCTTCTGATAGTGCTGCCAGAAGTCTATGGCCCAACCAGTAGTCTGCTTTGGAAATGAACCCATTCGTTCAGTGTCAGACTCTGGTGTCTTTTTATCCTTTGTTTGAAAGACCTTAAATCATTATAGGACGATTTATTTTTTCCCTTCATTTGAATACCTCAGTTAATGTTTAAAGTGGCTGTTGTTCTTCAAATGCATTCTCTTGGGATATGGTTGTCTTTGATATCAGATAACTTATTAAAAGAATAGTCATGCAGCAGAACTCATCTGGTTTTATTCGAACATGTGTGTCTTTTCACATAATCCATGCAAGTTTTGTGTAATGATACCCAAATTAGTGTGTATTCAGAGAGATTATATTTATTTTTACTCCCGTGCAGCAGCTGAACTTGGAATGCATTTTGTTAAGAATCTTTCTAAGACTGGGAAATTAAAACCATTGCCTGGTCATGAGCAAATAAAATACAGTAAATCATTATGATTATGCTTTTTGTTCTGAGGGGTAGTGGGGTTTTTCAGCAGTATTTCACCTTCCTTTCTGGTGCTCTTCCTCCAAAGGTGAGGAGCATGTTTCTGATCCCTTTCAATGGGACTTTGTTGGAAAGAACCTGGTTGCCATGGCTCTTCAAGGAGTTGTGTTCTTCATTCTGAATCTCCTTATGCAACACCGTTTGTTCTCCACAAGATGGTATGTCTAACAGTTCTATTAATGTTTCTTTATTAAAAGGATGACTATCTTTGTTATTCTCTATATCCCTCTTTTTTTCTTTTTGTTCTTAATTTTTCTATAAATGTATAGCTTTTGTGTTTTCTATTTACTTACCTAATCTTATCTTAATTTATTGATATCCTGATTCAAGAAAGTATTTACAAATCTGCATTATCTTAAGAGGATTTAAGAATATTTTATTAAAGAAATTAATTTTCTTGAATTAAGATTTTAATGCAATTTTTTAGTTTAAGACACTGTAATAGTGAGATTACCAGGAAAGTTTCCTCAGTAGTGTCCCAGTACCAGTCAGGTTAGCTACTAGCTAGTACTATGAGGTACTAGCCTGACATCCTGAGACAGCAATTCTAGTCTATGGCACGGGACAGCCGTATCCTGGACACTCTGTGAACTTCCCCTCTTTGCTTTACGAATGTGCCTCTCCCTTGATGAAAACAGCCACCTACTGGCTGTGAGCGGGTCATTCACTCCGGTTCAAGATTGCCAACAAGAGCAATAATTGCTACAATTATAAAAATACTGTCTTGCAGAGAGATCTACTCAAAACTTCAACTTCTGTAGAAGAACCATCACTAGCTACTGAGAGTAGCCAAATAGTGAAAGCTGTGGCCAAGAGGCAGGTTATTGACATATCAGTGACTGACAAGGCATGTTCTTTTGAGCAAGTCATTTCCTCCCTTTTTAGTATCTAGAGATTAACTTTAAAGGTCAAGGCTTCTCCCAACAGCAGGAATACGCAAGCCAATGTCACATTGTGAAGTTTCAACCCCACTGCTTCTACCAGTCACATTTTTGGTAGCAGATTAGCCATTGTTTTACACTGTTATTCTAACTGAACCCAGGGCAACTCAGTATCTTGGGGTTTTCCAGGTTTGCTGAGACTGCCATGCCACCTATTATTAATGAAGACGAGGATGTTGCAGAAGAAAGAAAAAGAATTATGAATGGAGGAAACACAACAGATATCTTACAATTACAAGAACTGACCAAGGTAATATTTTGAGAAGAATGAAACAAGTATTTACTCCTGTCTTAGTTCTAAAGTTGCCTTATCCCAATAGCATTAAACTAAAAAATTCAGATGATTTTCATTTCTGTAGATGTCTTGAAATAGGAACTTTCCTTTTTTTTTCCTCCCTCCGTCAATATAGATTTATGCAGGTCAACGCAAGCCTGCAGTGGACAGACTCTGTGTTGGCATCCGTCCTGGAGAGGTAGGTTGTTCAATAACAGTAGATTACATTCCATGGGTCAGTTCAGATTTTATGCCCCTGCTGATCTGCAAGTTGGAAATATTAAAGAATATTATAACTTTTGCAATTTAGTGCTTTGGCCTTTTGGGAGTGAATGGCGCTGGCAAAACAACAACGTTCAAAATGCTGACTGGAGATACTGATGTGACATCTGGAGATGCTGTAGTGGCTGGCAATAGGTAAGTACTTTAAAAAAACGCCTGTGACAGTCCTTTTACCAGTGTAGAACTGTCCAGATCACCCTCTCAATGATCCAGCAGCTCTTTGGCACCAAGATCACAGCTAACACACAATTGCATTTATACCTTTAACACTCTTGTAAAATCTGTGGGTAAGTTGTAGTAATGCTAACAGTGGGACAAGGCAATCATATCTAGTGGCAAGAGCTCCCAAACATAAGATAACCCATCCAACAGGGTATTTTGATCTGAGCTTTGGGACTTTTCTCTGGCTGTTTCTAGCATCTTTGTTTACACAGTGCTGGCATAATGTCGTAAGTTATTACAGTGTGATCTGGTATGGACTTACATTAGTTTACTTCCAGGATGTGTGCCTTGGTTTGTTGGGTGTAGATGGGATTTGATTGTTTGTCCATTGAAGTGATTTGAACAGTAACTTTCTTGTTGTCAGCACCCTGTTCTAGGTGACTCTGCCCAAGCAGGGTCAGTGAACAAGATAACCTCCACAGCCCCCTTCCCACCACATCCATTCTGTGATTTTGTACTTTTCCTACTACCATCAAAGTGTCCTGCCTGTCTGTTGCTAGTGACCACGCTCTGAGTTGAAATAACTGCTTTTTTCTTCTAGAAATAAACACTGTTTTGAAAAAATAAGACCTGACTGGCTTTTTAAAGAACTTCTCATTAAGTTAGCCTATACTTTAACAAGAAAATGGTTGAGGGGAAATGGGTTTACACTCTTAACCAGGACTGAGCTGACTTAAGACAACAATGTACTCTTTGCTCTTATGTACAGACAGGTATTTTAGTTGGACATTTTATCAGGAAGAATTAATTCTCCTCTTACAAGAGTTGTTGCCCCAGAAAATAAAGATTTTATTCAAACTGTTCTCTGTCTTAGAGCTAGTATTACAGAACTACAACTCTTTTCTTTGTTTCCCCAGTATATTGACCCACATTTCTAATGTCCACCAAAACATGGGATACTGCCCTCAGTTTGATGCCATTGATGACCTGCTCACAGGACGAGAACACCTCTACTTGTATGCACGCTTGCGGGGGGTTCCAGCAGAAGAAATCAAGACGGTAAAGTAGTCTTGCTTTTGATAGTTGCAGTGATATTCGTGATGATTAACTGTGCTCTTAACATGCCAAGGGCCAGAATTTCCAAAGTGAACTTGTTATTCTGTGTATTGCAGTCCTGGGAGTGGTTTCTGTCATTTGGACAGTTAAATAACAAGACCACACTATCAAATGCAGCTTTCCAGGCAATAATGGTACTTGCAAATCTGTGGCACCAACAGTGGAAGGCTAAAGATGCAATTCCTGTGACTCAGAATGGCAATGGTTGCTGTTTTGCTCATCTTTAAAGTTGTGTATGTATAGGAAGGAAAACATGAAGAAAATTCCAGAAGAAAATAATTTAAATCATTGCACACATAGAAGTCTACAGCTAAGGCTACTTTATGGGTTTCCCTCAGGTAGTTAGAAGTCCCATCATCATCATCGTAAGTATTTTGTACTTCCCCAGTCCAGTTCTAAAATGAATGTGCTAAAACCCAGGGGACTGTCATGTTTCTGCCAGAAGAGGGATGTATCAGCAATCCTGTCTGTTATGCATTAGCTGCTGTGTGAAATAGATGATCTTTCTCACAGGTTGCTGAATGGGGCATCCAGAAGCTGGGACTTCCTATGTACGCAGACCACCTGGCAGGGACCTACAGTGGTGGCAACAGGCGAAAGCTCTCCACTGCCATTGCCCTGATAGGCTGCCCACCACTTGTCTTGCTAGTAAGTGTCATGGAAACACAGCTCTGGGATAGCTCAATATAACATCTCATAACTACATGCTAAAGAGCTACAAAGGCCTTGCAAGCTCCTTTCTGCCCTCAGCTTACAGCTATTTCGCATAGACTGGGATGCATAACTATGTTTCCAACAGACTGCAAGTGATTACAAAAGAAAGACCTTCAACAAAGAATGTGTTGAGATAAAATCTATAATCCAGAAAAATCTGAATTTAAACCATTGTTGAGTTTCAGTCTGCCTTTTCTTGTCAGAGTGTAGCCACTGATGTAAAAGATGATCTTCCAACGTATACACCTGGCTGCTTTATCCAGAAGAACAAAGGAAGACAGCTACCCTTTTGCAGCCTTTAATATCTTTGGAATAAATTATACAAATTGTACTAAACTATACAAATGATGAAATGTAGTTCTTGCCAAATAAAAGAAGTGATTGGGTAATTGCATATCAAAAGGGAAATTCTATATGAAATTACGACAAAAATTCTTTATTTAGATTATATTCTACCACCTTAATTTGTATGTCTATGACTTTTAGTCATAGTCACTTTTGTAAAATCTATGAAGAAGTGTTTTAATACATTTTAGTAGCATGGTTCCTTGTACCATTTAATATGCCTTTACATGTATTCTGCCTGTATGTAGTAAACAGTCAGATAAAGTGCTTTCTCATAATTTCTTAAGACAAGATGTTCAATGAAAATTTTTCTATTTACATTTTTTGTTACGTACTGGGTTAGCTGATTTATGCAGGATCCAGGATCAGATCCTTAGCTGGTGTAAATCAGACTGACTTCACTAGTTCCTTGGATTGAGCAATGTCCTATATGTTTATGCAAGTAAGACCACTTGGTGAGAAATCATTGTTGCCCAGAAAAGGCACTCCCTTCCCTGTAACTATGCCTTACACAGACAGCATTGTATTCTTACCTGCAAGTCCTTGAAATTGTTTCCTTACTGCTTTGTGCCAAGCAGTCCCTTGGTAACCACTCACTCATGTGCTTCTCAAGGTGTATGCTTTCTCAAGGCAGAGATTACTGTGCAGAAGCAATTATATGCTATGGTCCAAAAAATTACTTGATGCTAAACAGATTTTCCCTTTTTTATCTGATTCTGACTGTCTTGACATTTCCATTACAGGATGAACCAACTACCGGAATGGATCCTCAGTCCCGGCGCCTCCTGTGGGACTCTATTGTTGGCGTGCTCAGAGACAGGCGAGCAGTGGTTCTAACCTCACACAGGTAAAAACAGTTGGAATTCAGAATCCAAAAGCAGCTGAAGTTCATCTGTTGGCATTTATCTCAAATACGTGTTCTCTGTTTTGAAAGTATGGAAGAATGTGAAGCCCTCTGTACTCGTTTGGCCATCATGGTACAAGGTACCTTCAAATGCCTAGGCACAATTCAGGAGCTAAAATACAAGTAAGTAGAATATTTTTATGGTGGTTTTTGATGGGAAAACTTAGTCTATGTGACACGTACCATTCTTAATACAAGCAATTCAATGTTTAGCCAGACTTATTTCTGGGTGCAGCTGTCGTATATTAGACAATCTGACCAGATCTCATTTCAACTCTGTTATGCTACATACCACTTCTGCAGGGCAAATACAGGGCTTCCTAAAAAGCTAGATCTTATGCAATATCTCCCAGATACTGTTATTGTTTTCATAGCTGCAGAAAACTAATTTCCTTCCTGAATGATGAAACTACCTCTTCGTCCAATTCCTAAATCCACGTGTCCTTCCCAGGTTTGGAGATGGCTACATTGTCACTCTGAAAATCAAATCTCCAAAGTCTGGGCTGCCTCCAGATCCTGCTCCTACTGAGCAATTCATACGCATCAACTTCCCAGGGAGTTTACAGAGAGAGAAACACTACAACATGCTGCAGTATCAGATTTGCTCTTCTTCTCTGGCTAAGATTTTTCGATTAATAATCTCCAATAAGGAAAACTTGCATATTGAAGAATATTCTGTGTCTCAAACAACATTAGATCAGGTGAGTAAAAAGTAAACCATCCATGAGAAAGCCTGTCTGGTGAGAATTAGGCAACATAATGGGGATGTATCTACGCAACTGAAGGACCAAATTGTTTAGAGTAGAAAATTATCTCACGCCTCTTTCTCAGGGAAGATTCCCAGACCTCTCATCAAGAAGGGTGTATCAGCATGAATCAACAATTTATTCCCTATGTAAATAGGTGCCATGTGAAAGCTGGTAAGACAGCATTTCCCAGGTGACAGAATTCACACAACCCATTCCTTCAGGAGCAGCAGTCTGAGCAAGGTCAGCAATTTGGAATGAGACTGAGCTGAGAATAACATTTTATTTTAAATAAGAGGTTTGGACTGTGTTGTGTCAAAGATACTGTG
Source organism: Struthidea cinerea (assembly GCA_013397865.1). Taxonomy (NCBI): domain Eukaryota; kingdom Metazoa; phylum Chordata; class Aves; order Passeriformes; family Corcoracidae; genus Struthidea; species Struthidea cinerea. The sequence goes on from VZTI01000775.1 coordinate 1,812,227, forward strand.
AGAAGCAATTAGACACACAAAACCTGGGAAGTCCACTGGGAGATTTGAAAACACCTACTTTCTAGAGGGTATTGGCCCCATCTGCCTGCTTTCCTAAGTAACTAAGGGTCCACATATACAAAGCCATTTTTGGTGGGATTGCCAGAAACACTCCTGGCTCTCTTTCAGCTTCCTACTAAAATATTCTGTCTCCTCTTTCCTATCACAACCAAACTCATGCTGTGCAAACCATGCCAACCTGGCTGAAGCCACCTCCTCCTTAAGAAAAAGTAGGATTTTAGTTCCAAGCAAGTACATACAAAGGAAGGAAGTTGCAAGGAAGGAAGTTGCAAGGAAGTTTATCAAAATAAAGGAGGAACTCATGATTCCAGCTGATAACACTGCATCTCACTTCAGTTGACGCCTGTGGATTCCCCTTTCAGTCTGTTTCCTGCAGAACAGTCATTCCACTTACTTATCTCAGTTGAAGACATGGTGACATTTTCTACTTTCCTTGTACAGGTTTTTGTGAACTTTGCTAAACAGCAGATGGAGGATGAGGAAATTCCTTTGCATCCGCGTGCAGCTGGAGCCAGCCGAGAAGCAAAGGTGTCCCCTGCTCTGCACCAGCAGGCAGTTGCATAGACGACTGCTATAATGTCCAGGCTTAGTGTGTGCACAGTGCAAACATGTGCCATAGCAGAGCAGAGCAAGGGTAAAGCAAAGGTTCCCACACTCAGTATTACACTGATTTTTTTGCACCTTTCTGAGAGCTCTGTGCTCTCAACAACAGCCCTAGCAACAGCCAACTATTACTGCTCTACCAGTAACACTACATGCTGACAGTGTCAAAGGCAGGTCCTTGCCATAGAATAAAGGCTTCCTCTGACATTAAGTCCATTACAAGATACAAGAAAGGAAGTGTCATTCCTCCTTGTTGACATATAAATAAAATCAAAGATGGATTCTCTATCTTGGTACATTCAGGCTGGCAGGTTTTTCTTGTTTAACCCTTATGTCAACTGCTACAAGTCAGCAGACAGGTCCCAAGGCAGAGAGCATTGCCCAGCTTAGAAGCAGATTCCTGCCATGCTGAGTGCACAGAACTATCAAGGTCAGAACAGTGCTGGCTGATGGGGCTAGTCCTGGGAGATTGCTTCACTGTCTCACCAGGCTGCCAGTGAAAACAGACGGTTGTCTCAGCAAGAATGAAAAGAATTAATTCAGATCTCAGACCCAGCCAATAAACTCACTTAAAAAAAAATATTAATTAAAATGATCTCATACTCATCTTCAAGTTGCCTCAAATAGAGGCCAAATGTTAAAATGCAGATTAAAAAGAAAGAGAGTATGTCCAACTCTGCCAAAAGTTTTGTTTTCTTGAAGAGACCTGGAAAGATATCTGTGTTACTAAACAAGACCAAATTTTTCTTCTTCCCTGTGACTGGACATTAAGTGGGTGTAAAGTGTGAATAGGGTATATGGTTTCTACCTTCTCAGAAGGAAAATTTCAACGTGCTTGTACTCCACACTGCACTCAGCGGGAAATCATTTGATATTTAGCTCTTTCCTCTGGTTCGCAGTTTAACTAGTAGAAAAACAATACTGAAAATAAATTCATAATGATGTATTGCTTCAGTTATCTACCAGATCTAACCATTTCTAAGAAATCTTCTCTAAAATATGTTATACAGAATTAAAATCTGGGTCATGTATTCTTGCTCTGAAAGATTTTTTCTTCAATTGATGTAGATTTTTTTTATAAGGACACTTGCTTTGTACTGTACAAAATATTATGAAACTTCAGCAACCAGCTGTAGCCTTCTCTTTTTGCCATAATTATTTCAACTGGTTTTAAAATATAGTCTAGAATTTATTGCATATTTCACCCTTACAAATAGTTGCAAAAAATCTTTCTATACATCTATTATAGATAAATAAATTAATTATGAAACAAAACAGTATCTATGCATTCACTTCATATTCTAAAATAGCTTCTTTAAAATGTTATTCAGATAGATTTGAATAGCCTTTTTTTACTAGATTTACACAATATCCAGCTAAGTCCCACAGAACATCCTGTGACACAGAAAACACAGGAAGTCCAAAATGAAGCTGATTTTTCTCCCTGGCTCCAAAAAGTGGAAGAGCATTCCGAGGACTCGCAGTCACCTCATGTATTTACAAAGTGTATTAAAAACTATTCAGAGAAGCCTGATGTAAAATGCTGGGTAAAAGGTCTGTTAGTATCATAGAGAGATGTTATATCAAAACAGGCCAGATATCAAAGATATGGCATAGGTTAGATTGCTTCTGAATCTTATTTACTAGTATGCAATTTACTAATGAAGAAGACCAAAAACAAACAAAAACCCCCAGCATAGGATATTACATTCACAAATACTATAAATACTTCTTATTTCAGATTCTTTTAGCAAATTAGGGTTTTTGAGATATTGCCTATTTCTTTATTCCAGGAACCATTCATATTCTTTGGTAATGTTATCTGTTACAAAGCACCTGCCTCCAGGCAGCACACTCTTCAAGTCAAAGAAGGCAGATCATGCAACTGTCTTAGGCCAGCTGGCCGTGCTGGCTGAACTGAACTCTAGTAGTTAGCTGGTGTGTCCTCATTCCAGTGTACTTCTGTCTTGCAGAATGCCACTGCTAAATTTGGAGCTGCTTTTCAGCACAGACTTCTCAGTATTTCTGATCCATCAATCTAAATAGACTAGTACAGAAAAATCTAAGTCAGGTTACAGTGAACTGCAGGGGCTTTCTTTTGCAGCTGTGCAATGAAGCCTTATTTTTCAAGGTGCTTCTGAGTTGAGAATTCTTGAATGTAAGGAAGTGTAGCTTTCAAGTGCATACAATTTCCCTTAGCAGTGGAGATTCAACATGCACCAAAATCCTTTTAATTAATTCATTTATTTGGCAGGACATTTTTGAGGTTTTTCTTCTTGAAGTTCTGTGCAATATTCAAATTAAGCCTTCTTTTCTTACAACAAAAAGGGAATAATTGGCATTCTGTGACTTGGATAATCCTTGAATTCTCGTAGGTAGGTGCAATGTTTATCCTTTGCCCAGATTGTCATCTGAATGAAGCAAAGCAAGGTGAACAACCCCACTGGAAGGAAGGGAAAAAAGATACATTTCATTATCAGATTTAAAACATGCCCTTGCTGCTGACATCACTTCAGGTTGAAGTACCAAAACATTACTCACCTGGAACACACTGAGTCATGATAGTGAAACTGATCCAGGTCCCCACCTGTTTTGGCCAAGGAAATTTAAAATATTTCTGGTGACAGCATTTGCATTTATCTCTCTATTGATCAAAATAACCTTGTCCTAGTATAGGTAAATAAAAAAATCAAGGTCAGCCAGATCAATTTCTACTGTTGATAACCTTTAGCCAAAAAGGTGAACAGTGCCTTATTACTACAAACAAAACCTTCATATTTGCTTCCATAGCTATTACAATGACAAAATTTTAATCATTAAAACAGTGTCCTTTCTGTTTCTCTGCCTAATTTGTATTTGTCAGACCTCCGTAGTGTTAGGAATAGTAACTTTCTGTAGTCCAAGGCCCAATGCTGTTCTCATTAACATCTGTTAATCTCCACTGAATTTAAAACCTGACACTGTCCTTCTGTGAAAGAATGAATGTTACACTGAGTTGCACTGACTTTATCTGCTTTTGAACTCAGTCAGGACTTTAGCTCCTGATTAAGGAATATGAAATGATAAACTGATTCAAGCTTCTAAAGCGGTCACCACCAACACAAGTGATTGTGTAACTTAAGAAAATGGGGAAGAAGACTTCCGCTTATTTTCTCTATCACAATATCTTCTATTTGTCAGACCACTTCCTGCCTGCAGTGATATTTCTGGGCTCTTATGTTACAAATCCACCAGACACCTCCATCCCTTCATTGCAACACATGTTCAGTGGCAATCTCCCTGTTCCTGGCTGCAAAATTTGCCCACTTTACAGTGTATCTCTCTTATCTAGCAGCCACACAGCAGCACTGGCCCAGGGTCAGGGCTGTCTGTGTAAGGTTAGTCACATCAGTACTGACTCAAGAGAGGGGGGGAAGAACAGACAAATTCCTATCCACAATCTGATTTCATGCAGTTTAGGGAAGGAGGAGAAATGTATTGAGCTGAACGGTTTCAGAGGTTTCTTCCATGTTAAGCATTCTAAAAGAAACAAAAATATATTCAGCAAAATGAAAATCTGAACATCTTGTTTGAAAATACATACCTCATATGTATAGTTAGGGCAAGATACAAAGAAAAACAGCCATGTGAAAGGATTCTTTGTTGGATATGGGATCTTACGGGTTTTGGATCCTATAGATTAAAAACAAATCACAAAATATTCATACTCCTAAATATATTGTTTCCTGTAAAGACAACCCAACTCTGCCTACTTCTGTGTATCATGACTGCCAGAGGGACAAACAGGATGTGGGAAGACAGGATGTCCTCTGGACTCACAAGAAGGAATAGGATAACTGTGAGGGAACTTTCCCTTGCTCACCAAAACATCACTTGTACCAGCACTGTTTCCTTTTGCACTGGCAGTGTGGAACTTTGAACCAATGGAACTGCTCCCCCAACACAACCCGGCCCGAAACAATAAAGGTTACAGTAAGATAAGAAGTGCTGTTCAACAGTCTGATGTCGGATTCCTTGCACTGGCTGATTTCCCTTAGAATCCAATCTTTACAGTGCTGAGCAACCTGTGCTCCCACAGCAGTCAGCTGAGGGGTATCAACACCCCCCAGGATCAGGTCTTTCCTGAAGCAGAGTAACTGAAGGAGTACTGAATGGCTGTGCAAAACTGAAAAATGATGATGCAGTTTTTACCATTTCTCCGGAGGTCACTGAGTGCAACATGAATGGAAAAATTTCCAGCTTCACACAGCTGCAAGAAAAAGTATGACAGAGTTAAAAATGTTCTTCCCTTCTATTTGTTTTTCTTCCTTTTGTTATTTCCTGGGGTCCTTTAAAATATTTAAGAAAAGGAAAATAATCTATTATAAACATAATAAATATCCCTAACCGAGACTGCTGACAGAAGGATGAAACATCTCCATTCAAACACAAGTCCATATTATACTCTGTTATATACTTATATTTTTCAGAAAATGGGGACTCCATGTCCAAAAGATCAAATTTACTACTTACATAATCCCCTTGAAAGCTAAATAAACCACAGGGGATAGAAGTAAACTTGGGAGAGACTTGCTTTATCTTCTGATCATTCTTATGCCTTTAAAAATATCTAAAAATTATTTGCATAGTCTTGGTTTCTCAAAAGTTATTAAAATCCCAAGGAAGATACAGTTTGGTCCCTAACTAAGTTTTCTTCCCTAGAGTATAATTGATATCAATCATGAAATATAATTGACCCAGCTTCCTTCACTGGTTTTAAAGAATGCTTCCCCAATCAATTATGAAGAGAGTGTATTGAAATGAGCCATTTATATGATTATGGACAGTCTCCAGTGTCTGCAATGCATAACTATTAAAGCAAATGACTAGTGGTCAGAGCTCCCGAGTTTTATTTCCAGCTCTGTGCTTTCAGTTATGGAGTCTCTATAAAATGAATATATTATGACCTCACATAATCTGCTGCTTTGGGAAGCTGCTTTGGGATCCTGCAGTCACTGATGATTCGTTTGTCAAAGCAAGTGAACAGCTGATGCTCTAAACAAGTTACACATACATAGGAAAAATCTTTGTACCGAGGTACATCTTTATTGGCTACAGTAACATTGCTTCTGCATGTGTGAAACGTTCCTAGGAATTGTGAGAATGAACAGTGACTGAAGAATTTTGATTCATAAGGAAAGCTGTAAATAGGTTGTGAAGCTCAGCAAAATGAAACTCTATCACTGGAAATTATCAGCAACATACTTCCTTAGTTGGCTTGTTCTCTGAGATTTATCATCTGTTGTGATTCTTAACACTCAATAAACAGTTCACAAAACAAACTTACTGGCTTTTAAACACAGTGTCACAAACTTTTAAAGATTATGAGAGATCATCCCAGCAGATGAATATCCTAGTCTTGGAATGGATACTGAATCAAAATATTCCTTTGTGTACAAAATCATGTTAAAAATGGACAGATTTATCTGTTCTGCATGCAAGTGGTCAGCTTTAGTAGTACGTCCCAAATGTTCAAGTTCTAAGTGTCTGCTTATCCTACTCACTCCTCCACTTATATGAGAGAAGAAATAAAGCAAGATATTTCAGCATAGAAAGAGCAAGAAACCTACCAGAAACATGATCACAGCAAAATTTATCTGTTTTTTCCCGTAAGCTATCAAAAAAAAAGTTTACATGTGATAAGTACTAGTACACAAAGTACATACATAAATACTTAAATCATTGAGGGTTGTTTCGCTACTTACAAGGAGGCGTGTAAAGAGGATGATTGATGTAATATGCAAGCCAAGCTGCAAATCCCCAGTAATACAAGCAGTTCTGAAAAACAGGCAATTTTTCTTTGTTTTAGTACAATCTTTTAGGCCAATATTCACTGCAAGGACTGTTGATAACAATGAATTGGGACAATCCTTCAACTTGCTGATAATACAACAAGTATTCAATACTAAGTGTGGTAGGTGGGAGCAGGTAACAGGAAATAACAGAAAGAAAGTAGTGCTCCTAGATTTAAGATTCCCTCTAAAATATCTTGGAGCTGTTAAAGTTTATAAACAGTTTTAGAAAGTATGATCATATGATTGAAAACAAATTTATCTTGTCTGGCGACCCACTGGGCAAAGTTGAAGTGCATACAGACTGTATGTTAAAGAGAAACTTGTTTTGCTGACCCCTGAGACTGTAAGACCAGATTTGGGCACTTTCCTCTCTTCTCTGCTTATTATTTTGCTCTGCCCAATCTCCTGTCCTTCACCCCATCAGTTTTCTTCCTTTTCTATGCCTTAACTTTTTCTGCCTGACGCTTTCCTCTGCACTTTCACTATGATTTCTTCAGTTTGTCGCTTTTGCTGCTGTCTTTGTGTTCCTGCAATGCAGTTTCCACTCTCTAAACTCTGATAACACAGCTGTCAGTAATGGATGTACTGACTCATTCCTGAGCAAACTCAGTGCTTGTTCACAGACTTCATCCATGAAAAAACTACTTACAATGACAATCTTTACCTCTTATTTGGTCTCCTTGGCCCTGCCTCCTGTGTTTTTTTTTCTGACACTCATTGCTGCTTTGGTATCTTGGTGACAGGTTATTGTCTCCCTCCTTATATATATGTAGGTGGGAGGGAGGCCCCTTCTTGGACCCCTCCCTCTTCTTGATCTGTGCTCTGACCTCTAGGTGCCATTCTCTTGTAGACAGACTTTAACCCTCATTGACAGCTCATACATGTGCCTCTCATCTTTTACCCCTCATCTTTAAAAGAAGACCTGAGTCTTCTTTTACCCAACCTAGTGCCTCAGTTTTTAATGTTTTAGGGCATGTTTGTTTATCACCTGGACTTCAGCAAGACCACAACTGAGCTCTTTATTTTCCTTTCACCACTTCTCCTGTTCTTTTCTTTCCCTTATCTTTCCTTGCATCCTACTTTCAATTTTGAGTAAAACCCTGATCCTCTTACTCTTTCTGGTAAAGATCCTCTTACTCTTTCTGGTCCTTTCTTTTCCTTGGCCTTCCGAATAGGCTCCTATACCTTAGACATTTCTAGGTGTTTCTGCTTTCTCCTTCACAGCTTCCTTTCCTTCTCATGCAGGCAAAAATCCCATCCAAGGCTGCATTTTTTACTGTCCTGACTGGTTTAACTTTTTTTTTTGCTTTGAATTTTGCAGTCTTTTCCCCCTGTATATACCAGAACTGCATTTCTAGCAATAATACCCTGGGAAAGTGATTACCTCAGCGTCTCCAACCTGCACTAGCTGACTGCAGTGTCTGATGGTGCATTTTTCTGAAAATGCTGGTGCCCCCTCATCTGCCACAAACAGTTTTATCAAACACTCAGTTGCATTTCCACTTTCTTCTCAGGGTTAATTGAACCACTGCAGTGCCCAGAGACCTCAGACAAAATGGACACCCTTGTGGGTATGCTGTAATACAAGCACATAGTATGTCCTTGCTCTGAGATATTATAAGAGATAACTGATGAGAAAGAGCAAATTATTAACCAGTAATTACAAATCAGGTGGGACAAATGAGCAGAAAAATTAAATAACTTCCCTGTGATGACTTCATTTTCCCCCAGGAAATGCAGCAGAACCAAAAGAGTGATTCCAGTGAGGGCCAATATAAGTAGTGTCCTATCCATAAACTACTGCTTCCTCCCTATCACTAGCTTCTTCAACCAGCACTTACAATTTACTGACTGCTGTACAAACTTAGGTGGAAATAGTTTCTTGTAATCTTGGAATGGCATCTTCAGAAAAACCTTCTCCTAGCTTCAGGGCTTGACACAGGATGGAACATATGGCAATGGATTTCAGTAAAGTAAAATTAAATAAATTAATTATTGTGGCTCAGTCCCCAGCAATACATGTTGTAATTAAGCTGAACAAGTACTATTCAGCCAAATACCATGATTTACTGCAAGAGTATTCCTCCGTTATAAGAAAAGGAGATTTAAAATGAGTGGGGTCTGCCACTGCTAAGGACCTTAGCAGTAACACTGCAAATGTCCAGCTGCCACTTGAATCCTTATTGCTCATACAAATGCCTCCAGTGAGGTTCAGACAGGAACATACAGAAACTCACTTGAAGGAAAGAAAGATTTTCTGTGAATCTTGAATAATAAAGCTTTACAACAATCTCTTAAAATGCTGTGGGTCAAGTTCAGATATGCAGGGATCTCATAAATAAATTATTCCTAAATTCCCAAACTTATGGTTAGGATTTTTGTCTTCTCTGCTGCAATTGGCAATCCCTAGTTCTTCATGTCCTACCTTTGTTTATTCATGACCAGCATATACCCTTCTGTTTGTCTTCTTATATTGTCTTCTGGTTTAAATGGTATTTATTTAGATCTAATGTTTTCTATCCTCCAGATGTTTTTCTACAAAGTGATGATATCCCTTCTTTTTACTCACGAAAATGTTCATGGGTAAAGAAAGACCATGTAAGACCAATCATGAGACTAATCTTCAAGGAATTCTACTGACACTTCCCTATTATTAAAGGTCTGACAGATCCTTTTCTGACACAACCATAATTATCTTTCTTTTAATTAGTTCCTTTATCACCACCCAATTTTTGTATTTATCCCTATCTTATTCACCCTAAGGGAGTTGTTTCTTAGGTCCAGATAAAGCAGGTATTCTACCTGTCCATGCCTAGAAAAATCACATGTCTTAGAAAAAATTATACTATGTTAGTATGCACTGCTTTTGGTGAAGCTGCTCCATTGTAGGGCATAATTTATTCCTAGTTCCATTCGGGAAAAAAGGATGAAAATTACACCTCTCATCAATTCCCATCTCAGACTTCTGCTTATTGAGACTGAAGTGTCTCCTGTACATGTAGCATTCCACTGCACTTAGGAAATAAGCTATCTATATCTGCTGTGTATGTGATCAAACACTGAAAGCAAGAAGCTTTGTCTACCACTTGTATGTGATGGAAAAACTGAAAAAGGATGTGATATTTTTCACACTGGCACAATTTTGGAGTAACATCACCGAGGCAAATGAATTTATAAAAGCAAATCAAACCCAAGCATTGCTAAGCAGGTAGAATAAGAACTGTGAGCAACTTTACAGATGAAAGCAAGCCCCACCAACCTGATAAGATGGAAAAGAGGAACTGATCAAAATGACTGGTACAAATGTCAGTTTTAGCAACAAGAGTTTGTATGGTCTGAAAGGAGCAAGTATTGTCAGAGATGGCAGTGAGAAAAAGAATTGTCACACTGATTGTTTTTTCAAGGTAAAGTTGCTCATTTATCTGCTGTTTAGCATGCATTAGCTACTGTTGTGTCAAGAACAAGAGATCTGCAAGATCTGTTATGTCAAGAACAAGATCTGTGAACCTTTTAACAACTCTTGCTGCAGAAAGCACAATAAATTTCTGGGGAGGATTCTTTTGAAGGGCCACTGCTCCACTACAGACCCTCCCTTTTTGAAAGCATGAAGCTATCACCAAAAGGATCAGAGCCACTGGACAGCTGTAAGGTGTTAGCCACAAGGTAGAGCTTCAGCTGCTAGAAGTATCACTGCCATAGTGCAAATTACAAGGGACTGTCTAAATCCCAAATGTTAAAATTCCCAAATGCTCTTCCAGTTGATAATCTCTGGTCTTGTAGACGCTGAAAAGCTTTAGCAGAGAAATTTTCCAGCTTTTTGCAGAATTTTGTGACAGCTCTATGTTTCTCATGAAAGCTATGAAAAACACTGCTACAAGTTTTTGTAAACTAATTCTTTATCTTGCACCTGCTGTTATTCGGCAGTGTCGGTATCGTATACTGAAGAAAATATTTTCAAATGAATGTTGTATAGCCTCCACCAATCATTCTAGGAGGTGGATGATCAATAACCAATAACCTTATGCCATGCAGGCAACCCAAGTTATATAAACCAATTTATAATTAATTAAATAACCACTTTCTTCCTGATCTCAGATTGTGTCGTTTCTCGCCATTCTCGGTACAACAGCGACATGGTCTTCCTTAGAATACGGTGTACTTTTGACTACTAGTGTGTACTCTGCTGCAAACATTTGTAAAATAACTCCAGCCTATGCATAACCATGCAGTCACTGTACTACTTCTCAGACACCCAAGAAACAGAGTCTGCATCCCAACACCTGCTCTGTGCCCCAGCAGCACTGGTGACATTAGGGAATGCTCCTGCGGAGAAGAAAATGCAGAACAACTAAGCTGCTTTGCAGCGGATCAAAGGTAAATTAACAGTTCCTTAACAATGAAGAGAAATTTAGGGGCAAAGCAGATATACAATGACTGTTACAAAAATAATTTTTTTTATTTTTCAAAAAAAGCAGCTCTCCCACCATTGTGCCTGCCTGTGCTACCTTTAAAGTTAACTTGTTACTAAAACCTTCACACCCAAGGATCTAGCTGAGTGAAAACGAAGGGTATGCTGAAGGTTTAAAATTCTAAAAAGTAATGAGACTTCTATAATATTAGTAACAGTATGACAGCATGTGCGTTATACAATAGTGACATTAAGAAATCTTCTGAAAGAACTGCAGCTTTATGGGTGAGATTTGCTGTGCGTTGCTACAAAAGCCACACAAAAAAGTCTGTGGTGCAGAGGCACAGCATAGGCTGGCTAGGCTGGATTTGTAAGGGCAGCTATGGATAGATTCTGACACAATTTACCTTCACAATATTCCTCAGTGGCATAGTCCCACGGGAGAACCGATGAACAAATACTGTTTCAATCAACCTTTTGATGTAGTGGAAAGAATGGCAGATACATGCCAAGCTAGAAACAGCAAGACAAAAGCATTTAAGAGTGCTTAAAAAACCAAGGGTGGCAAGACATTTGGAACAAGACTACATGAAATACTGCTCAAGCCTGCAAACAAACTTACTTAACTACTGGGTGCGGACTTGATGTAAACCTCTCATCCAGTCCATAGACAAAAGTCATGCGGAAATAAAACAGAAAATAGATGAACAATGGACCTGTATATTCTATCAAAAACACCTGCAAAAAGAGAGAAAATAATTAGACAGCTGAATTAGATGATGGTTTTGCTTTGGTTTCTTTGTGATAAGTAATGCAGTGGGATAAATACCTCCACGCATCCAGGATGGCATTAAGAGAGGCAGGGAGGGAGTAGAAGGTTTGGGCTTGGGCTATGAAACTGGTAGCCATGCACATAAATATTTTGCAATGATTTGCCTCAGTTGCATTCAAACAGCCATTGCCAGTGCAGCAGACACAGTACAGGTATGAAAAGATAATAATGGCAGCCCAGAGATCATGACAAATATGCATGCATGTTACATTTATGCAGCTCTCACCCTTCTCTTGCACTCAAAAACTGTTGCTTTATTTTGGTTTAAAATGAAATTTGGTGAAGAATTTGTCTTGAGAAATAGGAGTTCTGCTTCTACTGAATTAATTTTGTTTAAACTGGAAACAAAGCTCGTAAGTATTCACAATGACCCCATCTGTGTGAACAGTTAGCACAGCAGTGGTCCTGGGAAACAATAATTTCATTCTATGTTCAGACAAGCTTTAATTGGAATACTAGGAGGAAAATAAAAAGGAAAAAAAAAAAGACAAGAAACCAAAGAAGCTATTCTCTAAATTGATTTCATTTCAGATACGTGTGTATTTCTTAGGAACATCACTATAAATTGAAGTTAACTTTGGACCAAATATTAACAGCTGAATTTTCCACACTTCTATAAGTGAGGAAGGTAGGCCCATATCTCACTTACGGAGAAAGAAGGGAAATTGATTGTACGTCTGTCACAAAAAAAACCCAAACAAACAAAAACCCAACAACAAAACAAAGCAAACAAAAGAAGAAACCCAAACAATCTCAGTTTTCTAATGTGTTTAGAGTTATTTTGATATTTAGAAAAGTTGGTTTATTGACTTCTGTTATGATCAGCATTTTCTCTGGAAAGATCGGGTTTGCTTGCAGATGAGAAGTTCCTCTTTTTGATTTGATAATACTGAAGTATTTCTTGGCTTATATTTGAATGAAGTATCTTGAAGGGCAGGGAGAGCAGAAGGTAAAAGACAGATTATGAAATGACAGAAGCCTGGTGTTACTCTGCACTGATATTTTGGTATATATTAATGCACGTGTGTCTTGAAGTCTACACTGCCATTAGAAGTTTTTGCCTGTATTCCTGTTTTTTTGGATTGAGTAATAGCTGCTTGATTTATCAGCATTGCATCCAAAGTAATGATGAGAAGACTCAGTCTTGCAGAACATTTGACTTTTTTTATTTTACCTCCTATTAATGTTGTCTTTGCTATTACATTTGTAATCAACACAAGATTTTATTAATGTCTCATAGCTAATAAATGGTAAATATGCCTTTAAATTACGAGGTACTTTTCCCTTGACGTTGTGCTGTTTATTGGAACTAGTGTAATACTGTGCAGCAAGGACCTTCTAGAGAGCTGGGAGGGTCATTGGTCACCTCACTGCATAAACAGCAGTGCTGGGTTGCCTGCCAAGTGAGTTGTGATAAAATTTGCATTTGAGTTAAGACAGTAAATATGCAAGGTCTTTGTGGATGGCTGCTAATGTTGCAGAAATTATCAGCTGTCATTAGCCTGTCACTGGCATCCTGGGACACAGTCACATGCAGACAGCAACTAATCTTACTTTTATGCATTTTATTGCTGAAGTCACTTCAAGTGCTGACATGTGAAGTTAATCCCATGCCTCTTTGCAGGACAAACTTATAGGAGTATAATACTAATTTTGTCAGGAGGTACACAGGTCCTATGAAGCAGATTGCCAAAGGCATTTACATACCTAGTTCCTAATGATTTTGCAGCAGACATCCATTTTACAACCTGCGTCTTAGTTATGTGGAGCCAACCTACTCTGCAGCACGTTTTCCACTGCTGCTCTCCCAGGGAACTAAATAGGCATTCAAACTGTTACTGCTTTCCCTGATTAAATGAACTGAAGCAATGAAGATTCATTGCCTGAATCCACTATCAGAGCAGACGTCATGCAGAAATATTGGAGAGAAACAAAAAGTGATGTAAGGATTAACTATGGAAAACTAGCCATTAAAATGGCTCAGACTTGAAGCAGAGCTCACCGTAGTCCATCCTATCTGTGGCCCTAAATCTTTAAAGTATAAGGTAGCAGTTGTGCCAACAGGGAGGTGCTGCAGGATTTCTTCATCCCTCAGGGACTTTCCTTCTGAGAAGGAAAGAAGTAATTACATCTTAGTGAAATTCAAGTCCACTTTGGTAGCATACCAGCTTTATATGGTGCATTTACCAATCTGTGAGACTCCTTGATGTGATGTGGGTTTATTGGAATCTCAATCAACAGACTAAGAATATTTATACTTAATTTTTATTTATCCCTGTAATCACATATAAGCCTGGATCCTCGATTCGCACCAAAACAGTTAAGAGAATTCTCAATCCTATGTGCCTGCCTAGTCTAATAGGCTTGCTTCATCACTGCTAACAGCAGAATTTTTTGATGGGTCAGTGCCCGTTATCGTAGTTCACTGACCTCCTAGTCAGCTGCACCTGTCTCTCTCCTCTCTCTTCCGCTCTTCTCATTGCTCCTCATCAAACAGAAGATAGGATAAGCTGTGATTGGAAAACGCTCCTATGGAAATTTTCATTGCCTTTCTTTTCCCAACCAACCAGTAGGAGGTGATCCCACAGAACCTGAGCTGTTAATGCTTAGATTTGGAGAAATCTCCAGAAGGCCAGCATTTTCTCATGGCAAGTCTCACTATGTAAATTCATAGAGGAATCTGACAAGGGAGAACTTCAAAGAAGGAAACAAGATAATCATACATCTGTTTTCCATGGATAGATTTTACACAATGAGTAAATCTTCACCAGCATACTTTTAAGGGACTTTTAAAATAAAATTATCCTTAATGAAAGCAAAGGAAGAAAGTGCTATATTTTAGCTAAGATGAATTAACACAGTTTGGCAATTAGACTTTCTGTTGTGCGCTCGGGCCATGTAAGAGGCTTCTAGTAGCAATACCTACAACTGTATTAATGAAGTCAGCCAGATGTCATGAGCTTTGTCAGCAATTGCTACGTCCATGGCAATGTGTTCTGCATTAGCTTCCCTCAAAAGAACTGTAATTCCTGTCTGAGAGCAGAGGATTATGTGAATTGATAGCTCAAACTTACAGCCCTTCTTGGTACTCCCAGCTGAGCATCATCATGGAGATCATTTCACTGCAGCTAAGGGAAGTGAATATCTAGATGCTGTGCTGCCTGTCTGGCAAGCAACGGTGCTCAGTAGTTAGAAAGTGCATTGGAACAACGTGCAAACTCCTGACTCAATTACCAAGCACCAGGGTGGAACTGTGTTTACTTCCAAAGAATTGTATTTGTTCTGGATTCTCTTCAGCCTTCGTAGTGCTAATTCACATAGCTGGAAACTGATTCTTAAGTGCTAATAGCCTTAAGTACACCTTTCATGCCAGGCCCCTGCTCAGAGTTTAGTTACTCCAGACCTCACAAGTACTTACTCGGATCAAGTTTTATTGACTGCCTTGCTGGATACCACCGAGGATCTGTAAGACCATACAGAATTGTGTGATATACAATGTTCAGTTTAGATCATCCACTACTGCAATGAACACAACAGAACAAGCTGACCCTCAGTTAAAGGTTTTTATAAATATTTATTCAAGACTAATATAGGTGATAATTTATGCAGCAGAAAAAAATATGAAGATGTATCAGGATAGGATGAAATAATTTTACTGCAATTTCACTGTGATCACATTCATGTGCACATTATCAGCATTATGTGTGTGTATATCATGTTTCAAATTATGTATTTCTTTCCTATTTATGTACTGGATATTTTGATGTGATGCTAGCTGCTGCGGAACTTATACTCACATAATTTATGGAACATCAATCTGATCTCTCTAATTGTAGCATTTGGTTCCACCTAGGCAACAAAAATATTGTAAATATAAGATGCATATTCTGAAAGACAACTACTAGATGTGAGACTATTAAGCCAAATAGAAATGTTACTTAGGCAATGTAACTATATCTGGATGTCTAGCCGTGGTATGAAGGATTCAAAGAACTGACACAAAAAAAAAATTTTGACACCTGTTTCAGAGGCAGATTCTCCAGCAGTGATCAAGAGTTACTACTACAGCAGTGACAATTTGATGGCTTCTGAGTACCACACAACTGGCACCCTCTTAGTAAAGCAACTGAAGTTGTCCTTTTTGCCCAAAAGCTCCTTCTGGAAAAGGGCTGAAGTACACTGTAGTCAGTATGAAGTTCGCATGATTGTTGCAAATGGCCAAGGAAAGGCTACCAGGAGATGAAACACCCTTCATAAACACTAAATTTACTTAAGAAAAATTAGTAATGTCTAAAAAAGTCACCTAGCCTTTTAAACAGATTTTTGCTTTACCTTATCTAGGAAGCATAGCTGTTTCTTTGTCTCCCAATGAAGGATTTCCACCTGAGAGGACACAAAACGATAATCAATCATTATTGGCTAAATAATCTGTAAACTCTTAGTTGATTCCCAAATTCATAATCACTGTGACTCTCAGAGTGAGACACCATTTTTCTCTGATCTGTGAACTGTGTTAAAAACCTTCCTGATGTTCTCAAGAGACAGTTTAATCACAGCCAAGTTCCAGAAGCACTCAACTTGGAAAAAAAAAATATGCCAAATGAATTGTCTTCCTGGATATATTCAGTAGCAGAAGTAGTTACGTTTTTGATCAAAAAAGTGATTGTGGGTATTTTCTTATGCTAGAGCAAGAGGAACAAGTAAGGGGTAGAGAAGTTTCACAAGAACCACTAAGGAACAGTGCTTTCATGAGTCATAAAATTAGAAAGACAGTCTGAGAAAAAATTTAAATGTGTGTATCTATATAAATAGGTATGCATGTAAGCAAATATTCTGAGTACATACAGCTTCAAGATTAATGTGTATTGTTCCCAGAATATTTTACTTGTAAGGAGAGTGGAAAATATTGTGGACATAATGAATAAATGCAGCTAAATATCTGGGCTTCACAAACCCCTGAAGCCTTTGTTATTCCTATGTTAGGAATATTTAGTATTACTCTTGCCTCTTAGATCACCTGTTTTATTAACTACACATTAGCATTTTATATTCCAAGCAGTGGTTTAGCTACAGCTCTGAAAAGGAAAGAACAGTTTATTTCCGCGATCAAATGGTACTTTGGCAAAATGTTATGATTTTGATCAACAGCCAAGCAGAAAAGTCCCCAGACATGTCAAAGCCCAGTTGCAGCCACCTCCCAAAACCTCATTGCAGTTGTTGGGGTTTTTATATAAACATCCAGCATTAATTATGTTTGGTATTAACTGGCCAAGAGAATAGATTAACATTAGACTTTAAATATGATTCCTCACTAAAAATAGGAGTCACAGTCCAGTATCTTTCTCAGAGGGTTGCTTTGAAGAGATCACTTGGTTAGAGTATCTTATTTCCTTGTTTCACTGGTCCCAAAGGGTTCTTTTTCCTTTGGCACAGCAATGGAGCACTTCGGCTCCAGCCACACCTATCAAATCTGACCTCCACAAGGGCTACTAATGCCATGACATGTTCTACTTGTGCACTGTAAGCTCTAAGGGGGATATTGAGGGAGGTAAACACTGTTGCTCCTTCATGAGATGTAACAAGTATGTGATGGATTGTCAGGATATGTTTTCCCTTGATTTTTCATATTTAAAATAACACACATTTCAAGTTTTAATGTCTGTTTGTGTGAAATCTCCATGGGAAAGCAAATGAAGTGGATTCCTTTCCCAGAAGACTATTCTTGAAATACATCATTCTGACACTTGCAGTCCACAGAACAAGTACAGGGCAGGGAAGGGGCTGCACACCATTTTTTGTCCCTTCTGATGCCAAGTTGCTGCGAGGACTATTGAAACCCTTGGTGTATCTCAAACCTCTTTTGTCAATGAATACCACTGGGCTGCCCTACAGACTGCAGCAGTGCCTATGCTTTTAGCAGTGTCCTTCCCATTCCACATCCAACCCAAATACATATATTTTTAATCAGAATCCCCCAGGGGCAGTTTTAATCTATGGCCTTCAGTGGTTGTATTAGAGAGATCTTCTCCAGGTCAATTACAGAGTGGTTTAAATATCTTTCTGCCACCTATGGTATTTTAGTTGGATTATTCTTGTTATGCACAAGGCCAGACTGATACAGAGTTCTTCTTTCGCTCTGTGGTTTTCATGGAGGTGGCTATATAGAAATTTCTGTGAACCTTCAGAATCAGTGTGGAAAACAAACAAATAAATCATCCAAGATGTTATTTACTGTTATTTGGTTCTGTTCCAGCATGATTCTTTCAAATGCCAAACTGTCATACTTGCCTATACTGGTCCATGCAAATACCTAAAGGAAGCCTTTAGAGATGCAGCCTCTTCTTGGAGGTGCACAGAGATAATGGTGAGAGGGAATGTGTCCAGATGCAATACGGGAACATCCGGATACAAAGAATTTTTTTCACCATGAGCTAGGTCAAATATTAGAAGTTGCTTAGAGAGGATGTGGAATCTCCATCCTTGGAGACATCTAAAACTGGACTGGACAAGACCCATTGCCATTTGATCTGGCTGTATCTGCTTTGAGCAGGAGTTGGACTACATGACTTCCAGAAGGCTCCTTCAACCTAAATTGCTCAATGTTTCTTTTTCTTTTTTTTTCACTTCAAACATTTCATTTACTTTCAATTACTATCAAGATCTAAGCAAATATCAAACATTCTTTCCCTTTTCAGAACGATGGATGCCAGAACACCGCTTTAGATTCCACCCCAGTCCATAGCAAATTGTTCAACAACAGAGTGAAAGCAAGGTGACTGTTTCCTCTAATTATCACGTCTCTTAGATTTATCAGAACATCCCCCAGTGTAGATGTTCCCTGCACAAGGAACAGAAAAGCCTGATCCAAAGCAAGAAATGGTCTTTCCTGAACATCCTGGCCAATCCCATGAAGCACTGTAGCACTGAACACAGTGTTTCCAGCCTTGAGGCGCAGCACCAAGTCAGTTAATGTATTGGTTGGCAACAGTTTTTAGATACCCGGCAATCTGTTCTTGGAACACTTACTGATGGGTATCATCTCTTTTAAACATAATTGTTTGGCACAGAGAACTTTAATTTCATTGTGTTTTGAAAGCATTTAGCACAAAAGGACACCAACTGTTGGCCTGCATTAGTGCAGTAAGACTTACAGTCCACTTATTTGGTGAATTTTTAACGACATTTTAAACTACAGCTTCTCTGAGACTACTTTGAGTATCAATAATCAATAGGCAGATTTGTGCAAGATGTTAAAAACTCTTTTATAAGTGACTACAAACATATCTTTGATGCTTAGAAGACAAATTTGTTCTATTGCATAAGGATTAAAGATTGATAGTGTCATTAGTAAAAGAAAAAATCTTGAATATTAACGTTTAGAACAGGTTGAGGGCAAAGAATAATCAATATACAATATAAGCAGAGAAAAGTACATTCAGCTGTTAAATTTTTATTCAGAAAATAAAAAGGTAAAATAAAAGAGGAGAAAGTATTCATACGGGAAAAACAGCTGAGGAAAGTGTTTAAAAAGAGTTCTTAAGATGCAGTGTCTCTGTAATAGGATTACAAAAATATAGTCAATTGAATTCCTGCAGTTTAAGGCCGTATCAAGTGCTAAAGGATCAACAGATCTTCAAAAATGATGTGACAACTATTATGGAAATACTGACACATTTATCATGTCAGTGCATCTTAGAAGTTTAATTTGAAATGATTTCTAATCAGCAGATTGAGTAAACTTGAGTGAGACTTTATAAGCACATAAGCATATATTGTATTGATTTATTTTGAAATTTCTCAGTTAAAAAAAAAAAAAGGTTTATTTCACAGTATAGGAACCAACCAGTCTGAGGAATAATGCAGAATGAATTCTCCCTGAACTGCTAGAATGTTTACATAAATAAGTTTCTTTGAATTTAACTCTAAAAAACCAATCCAGTGGTTACCACAGTCCTAACGGATCTTCCTAAACATTTTTCCTATAGAATTATTCATCTTCTCTATCTCCTTTGACTTTTCTGGTAGACTGTGTTGTTCCTGAAGGAAGTAAGCATGCGTTAGTGTGATCTCGCACTAGGGCATATCAAGACTTGAAAAGTCAAGAGTTAAGTCAAAGGGAAATTGCTGTAAATGTACTTACACTGAAAATTATGTTTGTGCTGCAGCTTCACAACTGACTCTTGGTCTGAAGCTTCTCTTGCACAGAAAGGTACAAACTGTTGCAGAGGATGCATCTAAGGATCCATCTAGAATTGGATCTTTCTGAAACAGCCAGCAGCAGGTGACTCAGAAAAAGTAATAAAACAGGGCAAAAATGTAGTGACTGAGGGAAATAGAAGAGACAGACACAGTGATTTTGATTCTCCTGCACCAGAAGTGCTGCCTATGTATTTAATAACTTTTCATGGATTTCTTTCCTCAATTAGTTTATCCATTTGCCTTTTAAACCTGTGTAAACAGTCTTGAGGCAGGGAGTCTCACAGCTTAGCCACATGCTATGGGAGGAATTCCCAAACCAGAACCAAGGCAAATGTTCAACCATGAAGCAAAATTTCATCATCTTACCTGTGGGCTGCTGAACCTTATTCTGTAAGCAGTCCAGCTAAGCAAAGCCTTACCTCTCTGAAGCAATGGCTCATATTTCATTAGACTAGAATCTCATTGCATTATTTCACTGTGTATAAAGAGAAGAGATACAGTGATGTTCACACTCAAAAGGTTTTCTAAAATTAATTTTCACTGTTGTAGAATTTAGATGTCTAACATTTACAGGTTCACAAGAGATACACTAGGTATTTACTCCTCAGCTTCCTAAGTTCTGTTCTTATGCAAGCCAGTGAGCACCAGTGTTTGACCTGTGCTGACACTCATACTGCATTTTTATTTCTTCCATCTGTTTCTGATTTGTTAGTTAGACATGCTCTCATCTAAATCCCCGAGGACATTGATCCAGTAAGCATCTTTATCCCAAGGTCAGCGCAGTGCACAGCATTTAGATTATTTCTAAATCAAACTAAACTGTCAGCAAAGGAGATGATCTAGTTCTTCATGCTTTATGTGTAACAATTAGACACACTGCCTGGAAGTGGGAAAATTGCTGTAGAATATCTTTTGCCATTCCCCAATTCTCCCACAGGCAGACCAAAAAGTACAGGCAGGAGAGGACAGGAGTGGACTTCAGTGAAAAGGGCATTCTCCTACCAAAGAGAAAGCCTGAATTTCTGTCTCTCTGGGCTCCTTTTATCACTGCTCCCTTCCATTGTAATTCTGTTCAGTATTTCTCTACAGCAGACGCCTTTTGGGATACCACACAGTAAAGAGATAAGAGTTGAAGTAAACTTGGATACCCTGACCAAATTGTCTTATCTGATCTTAGAGCTGGGTGCCTAACCCAAACACATGGCAAAACTTAAGTTGCTTTGTGGACGTGGGCCTAAGGATGATAACAGGTATAGAGATACAAATGCTCATCCTTCAGAAAGACAAATCCCTTTATATAATTGACAGGGATAAAATGAGTCAGCATAAGAACAGCCAGGAAGGAAAAAGAAGGTCTATTCACTTGGGGTGGGACGCTGGTTTATTTTCAAGAACGGAAGAGCCATTAGGGATTTCACAGTGAATTCTGGCTCTTGGAAGTCTGTGAAAACTTACCAGCTTTTACTACTATGAGATCTTTCAAGAGGATACACAAGATGAAAAAGAACCTCCACCAGTTAATACTGACTCAGTGTATTTACTTACACTGGCTAACACAGAGCTGCATGTTGCCAATTTCCCAGGCATACTGAAAAGTCACATCATTCACTGAGTATGCATCATTCACTGAGTATCCCTGTCACTATGAAGCACATTGGAGTGCCTCCATCTGAGAACCTGAGCCAGCTTTGACTCAACACTAAGTAGACATCCAGGTTTTTCAACACCACTGCACAGCCTTTTTGTGCAAGAGAATATTCATTGCCTTGGAGTTTTAGTTTATGGTGATTGCTTTCTACCATGACAATATTCAGGTAGAAGAGTTATACAAATTCTTTATGAAAGCACAATCATATCTTTTTATCAGCACTGTGCCTTGCATTATCAAACTTCAGTATTTCTAGTTTCGTTACCGCTCTTCATGCATAATTTGGTGTAGAGATGTCAAAATGTGTATACAGTGTATGCTTTTGACATGGAATTGAAGAAACTGAAGAGAGATTTCTTTTTTCTTTGTTTTTTACCTAGCAGCATCAAGGATGGGTCTGCTGTCTTTTGATAGTGCAGGAAGACTGGAAACCCTGGGAATTTTAGAGACCTTATACAGACAGGTGAACTTACAAAACTGATATTATTTTTTTTCAATATACTTCAAAGAAGCCCATTTTTTTTCTAATATAAGACTTTTAATTTCAACTGTAGCCTTCAAATTCTGAGTAGCTCCAGGTACTTCCTGCCAGTTAATGTTTTACTATCATCTTCTCCTATACAAAATTAAGTTTCCCTCTCAAGCTTCACAGAGAAAAAAGACAAATTGCTGTGTTTTAAGTAAAGCAGAACAACTGAGTGTTGAAACGTTGGTAAGTGTGTGGAAAAGTGGTGAGAGAAGACAAAGGGATAATGTTTTGTCCTGTCATCTCATCTCTTTCTGTGATAATAATCTTTAGCATTACTTGTGAAAACAGAGCAGATGTCTTCAAACAGCAGGGCAGTTTTCAGGTGCCCCTTTAAATGACTGTTCAAATATCTCATATGGGGCCTTGTCTTTCTGGCAATTCTTGGAGGATACAGCATCTTGAAATGTTCTGCAGTCCTGCTTTCAGCACTTGCTCTCAGTGCTCTTACTTGACGAGGCTTTAGACAGCATAGCTCTGAGAGGGAGATGCCTTTGTAACAGGAGCTGTGACATCTCAGCCATGCCAGCCAGCCAGCAGTCACCACCCCCCTTACATTCAGAGGGTTTTCATCACAGACAGAAGAGTGAGGGAACTTTAAATGCCAACAAGGAAGGCCAGTACATTACTGCTTTTAGACTGTACTGCACATGTCTGTTCAATCTATCATCAGGGAGTGAAGATTGCAAAACATTTTTGGGTATCACTGCTCACAACAGGCACTTACCATCCAAACCAGTTAAGGAAGCAAAAGTACAACTGTGGCTCTTGTGACACTAATTTTTTACAGTATGAATATATTTGTTCAAGGATCTTTCCGCTAGGAAGTCAGAACACCATACTATTTTCTTTCTATGAAATGCTTTTGAAGACCTAAACCTGTCAAATAAAAAGAAATAGTACAATTCATTAGCCTAACTTCAGAGCTCTACTGGAGACGTTTACATCTGAGCATGTCACATAGGCATCCCTTGTATGGAAAAGAGGAAAACAGGCACTGTTAGGATAAACAGTATCACAAGCTCTGAAACATCTCAAACAGGTCAGAAGAGTTCTCTATGCAACTTAGAGAAATGAGCACCCCCAAAGATACAAGTCTCTATCATACATCTCTCAGTCTTTGGAGTTGAATCTCCTCAAATTATCAGGTGCCGTATTTTCAAGTAAATGCATATTTATTTATAATTGTCCTTGAGAAGCTTCTTCTGAGCTAGTGATTAGTGATAAGTGATCAAAAAAAAATGAGGTGAAAGTAGAGACGTACCAATACCTGAAGTAAACATGACAGTTTGGTGATTATGAAGTGCTTTGTGCTTCTTATCAGGAAGCACCACAGAAGAACAGTAAATGGTAAATGGTTTATAAATGTACAGGAGAAAGTACAAATTTATACAGTTCCTCAAACAGGGAATGCTGAAGTTGAGAAGTGAGACACTCACCTTCTCTCTTTACATAGCTCTGTGTGCTGGTTTCACACTCTGCTTTAAATGTGTGGTGGGGAAATGTAATTCAGAATTCAAAGTCAATGAATTTATAACAGAAAGCAAATCAGGGGGAACAGTGCAGAAAGCAATAGGCAACAGCACTGCTCAGTGCTACTTGGGCAGTCTTTGTCCACATCCTACCCCTGAGACAGCTCACACACTGGATGTGCTGGGCAAATCTGTTTCCACCCATTATCTGCTATAAAAAGAAAAGAACTAAGACATACAAGGCTGACATGTAAATTCATGAATCATACTGAGTTTGGATTAGTGTTGCTTAAACACGGCATCTCCTGCGTATCAAGACTGAGCAGGTCATTCAATTTCTATGTGTTTCCCCATCTGCAAAATCAGGTAACAATAATGATGTCCATGCTTTTGAGGTCTTCTAGTAACTAGTGCTATTCAGGAGTTCAAATAAGTCCGTGGCAGAAGAGCAAACCTGAAGTAACTGAAGGCAACCGGGAGGGTACTACACATGTGCTTGCTCCTGCATTTGGATCTCATAACAATTTGAGTTCTACCTCACCAGTAGAAATCCATGAGGCAGTGAAAAGCTTTGTTGTTTTTCCTAAAAAAAACCTGGGAAGTCAACATTGCTGAGGAAAAAGCATGGTGCAGGTGCCTACGTCAGACCCAAAAGAGCTGTAGGCAGTTTATTTTGCTGAATTGTGACGTCCAGATCATTTTTATAGCTTTGAAAAGTAAAACCTGAACTTTTAGGTCATGGTAAGTTACTAAAGGAGTAGACGTTTTTCAGATGGTTTTGGATTCTATTTGCTTTATAACAACTGCTTTGTAATTTGCATGGGGGGAGGAACGTCCCCCCTCTTGCGCATATTTTGTAGGTATGTCGTGATTGAGAAACCCAAGTATAAGCCTGCAGAAGCACATTCAGGATTGCTGTCATTTAGCTTGTACAGACCTGTTTTGTAATACGAGCCGCTCTTAAGGTTTTTTGTATTAGCCAGCCTAACTAATTCTAGCAAAGAGTCGGTGTGGCTGTTTATGTAAGTGGATGAGATGTTACCCTTGACGCTCCCCAGGTGCACGTTACTCTGCGCTTTCTGTAAGCACAAAGAACTGATTGTACTAAACTCTGCCCGGCTGTTTTTCGTTCCCCACGCAAGATCGAGCGCTCCGTGCTAGCAGAGGCCCCTCGCCCCTACCCGCCGAGGGGTGGACGCCGCGCCGGGAGCCGTCCTCTTGACCAGGGCACCAACTCCCCCGCCGGCTCCATGCCGCCGAGCCCAGCCCAGCCGAGCCGGCCCAGGGGTGCTGCCGTCCGCGGCCACGCCTGCACCGGGCCGGAAGGCTGCGCGGGACGGCTACCGGCGGGGTCTTCCGAGAAGTTGGGGACAGAAGGTACCGAGAACATTCCTCGCTCTCGCTCTCTTCGTAGGGCTGGGACGCGCTGCCAGACCCAGCGCAGGCTGCCCGCGGTGCTGCCCTAGGCAGGATCCGCGAGAAGCCCAGAGCCATTGATCCGGCGCCTCCGCGGACCGCCGAGAGCTCGCCGGGAAGCCCGGGGATTCCACCCGCCCCGCTCTCCGGGAACACGTCCGAGGAACACCGGGGACACGGGGATCAGGAACGGCGAGGGGAACGTGCCCGGGGAAGGAGAGGATGGGGCGGGCGGCAGCCCCTTTTGCCCCCTCGCCCCAAGAAAGCGCCCGGGGAGCAGCCTGTTCCCCCGGGCCCCTCTGCCCGGCTCCGGCGGCGGTCACTTCCCTCGGCAGACCCGGGAGTGGATGGCTCCGGCTCCCCGGTGCTTCAATGCAGATGGAGGGGGAAGAGAGAGGAGCCCACTGGGATCCCGGGAAGCCCCGTCCGCCGGCGGCAGGATGCTGCGGGACCCAGCCCGGGCTCGCCTCGCCTTAGCCGCCCCCCGCCCCC
>VZTI01000775.1:1839879-1852706 GCA_013397865.1 Struthidea cinerea
CGGAGAGCCCGCCGGCCACCGCCTCAGCAGCGCCATGGGGACGGAGAGCGCCCGCGCTCTGCTGGAGCGCGCCGGCAGGCTCACCCTGCAGACCGGCAACCTGCTCAGTTGGGGCTGCCTGCGCAAGAAGTGCCCGGCCACCCCCGGCGAAGAGGTGAGGGGCGGGCCGGGGCTTCCCCTCGGGGCGCCTCGGCGGAGGCTCGCCCTGGGGCGAGGGGGCCCGGGCCGGGCCACGGGCGGGGCGGCGGCTGAGGGAGCGCCGGGTGCCGCTCCCCGGGCGGTCCGAGCGGGGTCCGGAGCGGGAGTTGTTGTTCCGGCAGGGCGCGGCGTGGCCCGGTGCCCGTCACGGCGAGGAAGGGCTTTGAATCCCGAGCGATCCGCTTGTAGGTGCCCTCGGGAGGCGCGAGAGGGGAATGGCAAAACGGGGTTTTGCTTGTTTGCTTTCGTCCGTTCGTTGTGTTCTGCCCTGTTGGGAGGTCGGGCCCCCCGTGCCCCCGGAAACAGTCTGCCCTGAGAAGGAGCCAGCCCAGCCTTCTGATCTTGGGAATGAAGGATTAAAACACTTACAAATTTAAGTGCTCTCTGTAGTGGCAAAGGGGATCCTTTACACTTCTCTAGTAAGACAAAAATATGCATAGATATAAGCTTGCATTACAGATGATGAAAATTCTCTTTTCTAACCCGAAGTTAATTTAATTTCTTGGTAGTGACAGGTCTTGGGAAAAGTAGTCATTGTCTTCTTTGAAGCGTAGAGCTGTCGTTCTTTGTTAAGAAGTTGAAAAGAGCTTTTTAATCACCACTCTAAAAGTATTACCTTTAGCGGTATGTGTCAACACTTAGAACAGTTCTCATAAAATGTCTGGAGATCCTGTGGCCATGAACTTCAGAACCACCATATTTGCTGTTTCGTCATGACACAGTGATCTCAGAATGGTAACTTAATAATTAGAAAAACTGTGGGTTTGGCTGATTATTGCTGTATAGTGACATGGGTGATAACCTAGAAGTTGGTTGGTTGCATATTAATCATGCACAAATGGAAGAAAGGTGTCTGGGAGGATGATGTAACAAGAACGAAGAATTCATCATACTCTTGTTTAGCTGTCATGTGGTCTTAACTTTTTTATTTGGTGTGGTTACTTATTAAACTTTCTGTGATCTGTGTGAAATAGGGCTGGATTCTGTAACAAAGACGTTACAAAGCTGTATTGTGATGGGCACCCTTGTGTGAGTTGTTTCTGGAGGGCTGTTAACTAAAGAGTGGCCAATGTGCATAACTAATAGTTAAGGTACTGAAATTCACTTGTTTACAGAGAAATCTGCTGGCTTTCCAGAGCTGCTGGACTTGCAAAAGCAAATAATTGGTATTATTTACAATCAGCTTTTGACTCTTCTATTTGGTGTAGTCAGTTCTCAGTGGCAGAATGTAAGCTAAAATTTTGCAAACTGTGAACCCCAGTGTTAGGGGATGCAGCTGTGTTTGGAAAAGCTGATCAAAGCAGTGGAATACACTGCAGTTTCCACATGGCCTGAGGGCAAGAGTGTGATGTGCTTTAGAGTCAGAGGCCTGTGCATAGTAACTGCAGTAGAAATGTGACCTGTGACAGTAGCAAAGCAGGAACATATGAAAATTTAGTACTGTCTCGCCCTCAGAAAGGAAAAGATAACAATAGAAATTGTATCAAAGTAGGATAAAGAGTTATTTTATTAAAAGGTTATTGTGCTTAGCTATTTACTGGGGGGTCAATTCTTGCCTTTTGGGTCAGGGGGTTTTTATGCTATTTTAAACGATGGAAAGAATGTATAGCATTTGTGTTCATAAAGTATTGTTCCTGTATTGTGTCTGTGACATCAGGCACTTCTAGTCTGTGCATGGTATTAGAGCCCTCTGAGTTAGGTGTCATAGGAAATGGCTGTTTAATGGTACACAAAGTAGGTGTGCACACAGTTATACACTGTTGAAAGTGAAGTAAAGCAGCAGCTGGTGGAAGTGCTCCTACCTGTGGCAGAGGGCAGCCAGACAGTACCTGTACTTAACTCCTGGGATGGATCAGAGGGAAGCTACAGCACTGGTACAGCTGCAGCACTGCTACTATATAAAATAATTTAGCTGATTTAATAGTTATGTCTTACTATGTTCAATAAAATCCATGATCAGAATCTTAGTCGAGTTTATTTTGCATCTGTGGATGAAGGAAAAATGCAAGTGTGGGGTGGGATCTGTAGGTTCCCCCTACAGTAATGAAGGACTTAAAAGCATTAGTGGTTTGGCATAGTGGAGCAGTAAATGAGAAGGTTTGGATGCATCTTGAAAAGAGAAGTAATTAATACAATGAGTATTTAGTGATTGATTGTAAAGTTTAATCTCTACAATGTCACAGCACTTATGCTCTTATCTGACTACTTTGTAACTTAAGAATTTCTGCACAAAAAAAGCAAAAAAAAAAAACCCAAACCACCACCCCATCCTAGTTCTTGCTTGCTTAGTTAGCATTGTTCTGTCCTTTAAAGATGGCATATGTCTGAGAAATAAGTGAAGTACAGTACTTGTATTACTGCTGAAACTCTGTGAAAGAGGAGAGAAAATCATGTAAGTAAACTAGTTGGAGCAAGTTTCAGATAGAAGCTATGAAGGAAGAATCTTTTGTGGAATGGTGTCATTAGTTCAGCTGTGCAGTCTGTCCTACACACCTCTGTACTGTTCTGTTTGTGTGCGGCTGGAACATACCCACACTTCAATGTGAAATAATGTTTCGTAGGTGCGGGACTGCATGCAGAAAACACTGACTGAGTGGAGCTCAAAGATTGGCCAAGACCAAAATCAGGTAGGAGAGGTGTTATGCATTGTATCCATGTTACACATGAAACCAGAGAAATAAGTAGTCGGTTACACTTCTAAAACTTACAGCAGCTATTAAATTTCTGTAAAAGTATCTGCAGCTCCAGATATCTTGAAGGAATATTTAACTCCCTTTCTTTCCTTAATGTTTAGTAAATCTGACGAGGTTAGGAAATATCAGTGTAAAGAGAGAATCCTATTGATGGCAGATAAGACAGTTCTTAGCAAAATAAAAGCTGTGGTCTGTAAGATTTTAAATTAATTATGGGGCAAGTAAAAATAAATGAAGTCTGTGTACCTTAGAAGTTTGCTAGCATGCTTGTTAAAACTCCGTGGAGAATTCTCTGAACTATCAAGATCACAGATTGCTGAAGACCATCCCATTTGGAGGGGAGCTCTGAAGCATCTGTTGTCTCAGAAATATTTCTGAAGATGCAAAAGTGGCAATTTTTCCCTTAAGAGCTAAAGACTTCCACGTAAGTCTTAAAGCCACAGACATGAACATCTGACATGAAGATCTTGGTGTATTTGCCTGCTTCTCTTTCACTTTTGCTTCTGAAATTCAACAAAACAGCAATAGATCCCCACTAAATTTATTATTTGCTCTGTGAAATATTAGCATGTTTCGGGGGGGAAAAAAAGGTACCCAAAAAACCAAAACAACAACAACAGCAAGAAACCTAAAAAAACTTTCCTGATTGTTTCTTTGGGTTTTGTTACCAATTCTTGTGTAATGGGGGCATTGGCTGCACGTTGCTGCATTCCAAACTGAAGTGTGTGAGGTAGTTATTGCTAAATGACTTGTGGAAGAACTAATGATTGCTCAAGAAGCAATCAGAGAAAACAACAAACACTTGGCTCTGTCTGACGTAGTGATCCATTTAAAGTAAATTATTTAGTGTAAGCTAGGTTTTACTGTAAGAACACTTTACCTCCGTAATTCCAAATTCTCTCATGAATTATATTGATATCAAATAATTTTTTAAAAAAGTTAAGTTTTGTTTAAAATGCTGACTGTATTTATGGAGTTATGGAGTAACTCAAAGGCTCACTTGAGAATCTTTTGGTAGGGCAGCAAAAATTAGCAAAGCGTTTTTGCTTGAGGCAGTGTTGTGTGTGCCTGTAGTATAAAGTCTGATGTAGGTAAAGACTTAATGAAGTCATCTTGTGCCAGCTGACGTGAGATGTCAGCCTAATCCTAAATGAGGTCAGGGGGTGAAATAATTACTGTCTTAAATCAGTATTTTACAGCATTTTCACTGTAGATTTTTCATAGGCTTCACTGAAATTACAAAATACTTTTTATGCAAAGATGATCCCATCCAACACTGAAACCTCCTAATTCTGATGGGGTTCTTTTCAGCTGGTCATGAGGCTTCTTTAAAACAAGGTCCTTTGAATTGGCACAGCAGTCTTTTCGCATCATAAAATCAGAACTACAAGAACTACTGAATCTTGTTCTCTTGTTGCAATAATTCTTATCAGTAATTTGCATTTTCTATATTGGGGTCATATAGGGCCTTTCATATATCTTCATTATTCTGACCTCCCCTCAGTGATCAAGAAGCCTTGGGTTACTTTATTTCTATCTTTGCATTTTTCTACTATTTTGTGTCTAACTGCTGTAAGGCACTCTTTTTTCTTTTTTTTCTTTTTTTTTTTTTTTAATTACTTAAAAACATTCTTCAGGAGCTTACTGTCTCCTCTTGATGAGTTGCTCCTAAGTCTCATGTACTTACTACAGGAAACACTGGAGGTTCTGGAATGTACTGTAGCTCAAGCTATAGAAAAGATAAATCCTGAAGAAAGGGATGAGTTGAAAGTATCAGGTAAGAATGTAGTCACAAATCCAGTGGCATGGAAGGGATTCATATGCAGTCATTAATAGGATATTCATATATGTTTGGGGTTTTTTTTGCTCTGTTTTGTAATTGCAGAATCAAATTACGCCATTGCACACTGTTGTTCTTAGACGTTGGCTAAGAAAGTCTTGAATTAATATTTCAGATTTTAAAGCAGCTCAATATTTTTCTAGTTTAGCTTACATCACCTCAAGATATTTTAAATGTATTTTGTGAGTCTTTGACATTTTTGAAGCAAAATATTACAGATAATACTGGAATTAAGAAATAGCATTGGAAGCACATTTATTTGCATAATTTTTCCAGGTTGAATATGATGAACTTGAAGGAGGCAGTCCAAACTAACACTAGTACATTTTGAGTCTCAGTAAGTTGTGAAGAAGTCTGTTTGTACTATTACATTTGGGGTTTTTATTCAGGTTGTTACGGTTATTGCTTTGTATCTTGATGCTTTACAGCTTATTACATCATCTAACTGGATGATTGCTTGTTCTGAGACTGCACAACAGCATTGAAATTTAAGAGAACAGTGTCTTTATTGGGCAGTCACCTTTCAAAAAGTTGGGTTTTTTCCCAATTTTTTAAGTAATTGGTGTATATTCTAAAAATCTTTTCCCCAAAAACTCATTAATAGCGTGTATACCAAAAGTAAATGGCTATATATTAGTAATGCCTGGCTTGTTTAGTTATTGATTCCAGTTTCTTTGAAAATAGCAAAGCTTTTCATCGTTGGATCAAACTCTTCATCAATCAGAGATGCAGTTGATCTAGGTAAGTGTGGAACTCAAACTTAAGTTAGGATTTCTTTTTTACTCTAGAACTTAGGTGGAGAAAGTTATAATTTTATTTCTAGGAAGTGTATTTAGTCACTGTCACAAGTATATCCTGTTTTCCTGTTAAGAGAGACTTAGGTAGTTAAGTCTGTTTGCACATTAGTCCAGTCAGTAAACTTATTAAATGGTTCACCATGACCTCGAATCCACAAACTCAAATCTGATTCCTTGCTCCAAGCAGGACCAAGTTTTTATTCTTTCACACAAAACTTGTTAAAAAGTAAATAGCACATGATGTTTTAATACCAGGGATACAGCAGTTCTTGATAGTTCTTGTTAGTTGCATTTAATGTCATGAGCTGTGCAGTCTTTCAGAGATTATTTAGGAAATAAAATATAATGCTGCAGGTAGCTGATGAAATAGTTAAGTTTTACTGAAAATGCCATACAATGTCTCTGCATCAAATTGTGCTGGCCTAATGTAGCAGTAATTGTGAGCAGCAATGAACTTCTTTACTACTTTGGAAGATTGTTGGGCTTAAGGGGTGACCAAGGAAGAAAGCGTCAGATATCATTATTTTCTATTGATACCCCAGTTAATAGCCTATATATTGTAAGTTTTAGTACCATTTGTCAAGCATACATTAATGGAGTCCTCCTCTAGAAGATAATAATTAATATCGTTTGTTAGTTCTGTTCTGTTTGCTGTGCTGAAGAGGCCTCATGACTTGCATTTTTCGTACAACTCAGTGAGACTCCAAGACTTCCACTTTTCTCTGGCAAATTAAGTCTCTGTATTTGGTGTGCCTTTAGTCTGACTCCTCACACATATCAAGCAGTTTTCCTAACCCGTGTCCTGTATTTGAGTTATGGTTCAGAATGAAAGCTACAAATTTTAAAAGAAATTGAGTGTGAAGGAATAGAGAATTGTTTGTCATCACTGTCTTCAGAGAAAAATACAGTTTTAACATTTAAAAGGAGGAAAAAGCTTCATGCTTTTGTTCATTTTCTGTTGGTTTTGGTTTTTGCTGTTTTCTTTCTTTCTTTCCCAAGACCTACAACTGAATCTTGATCTTTAGCTGTATGCTTGAATCTCTGCTAAAAAGGTGGTGTTATTATTCTTGACTGCAGATACACTCAGAGTTTCAAATGGTGAATGGGAAGCTAGCAGAGTGAAGCAGGAGGTGTGGTTTTTGCTAAATTTGAAGAGTCATGCTGTTTATGTTCATATCTGACAAAAGATTTTGCAGTGTCTGTTCTTTTTCCTCAGCGTGTTCTGCCCTCGGAGTTGCTCAGTTAGACTCAGTCATTATTGTCCCACCTCCTGTCGAAGATGGAACTAACCTCTCCTTGGAATATTTGCAACCTTATTGGAAAGAACTTGAAAATCTAGTTCAACACAAAAAGATTGTTGCCATAGGTACCTCCGACCTAGATAAAACACTGTTAGAGCAGCTGTATCTGTGGGCACAGGTGAGAACAAACTTCCTACTCACAGCATTTCTTAGGACGGAGTAACTACTTGCTTTGTTGGCTGACACATTATTATAAACTTCTGTTATAAATGGTCTTATATACAAAGTATTAATTAGCCGTGTTATTTTCAACATTTTGTGGATGGGCATAATGTTGTTCAAGGTGGGGGGGGCTCAAATATGATTGTTGCTTGTTCAGTGTTCTTACCTACTGACCAGCAACAGTTGGAAACCACAGGTCTGTTCAGTAGCAGGTTCTTTGAAGTACTGCAGGTTTGAGTTTTGAATTCTTTTATACTTAGGAAGGACCATAAACAGTACTTTTAAACCCTCAGATTTATTCCAGTGACTCTGAAAATGTAGCTGTTTTCACTTTAAGCTGTGTTACAAAGAGAGGGATTCCCCCTTGGAAAAATGATGTTTGAATGGTAAGCTTAAATGTAAAGAGGAAGACAGGCTGTGAATGAAGAGGCACAATACTTTGTTGTCCAGAGCAGCTAACTCATAGCACCATAAAAAGGGTTGTAAGGTCATTTAGTTCCAAGCCCCCTGTCTTGGGCAGGGACACTTTTCGCTAGACTGCATTGCTGGAAGTCCCATCCAACCTGGCCTTGAACACTTCTGGGGATGGGGCAGCCATCCAGCACTTTTCTGTGCCTCAGTACCCTCACAGTGAAGAATTTCTTCCTAATACCTAATCTAAACCTGCCTTGTCATTCTCATGTGATTACCCCTTGTCCTATCACCACATACCCTTGCAAAAAAATCCCTCTCCAGCTCTTTTGTAGCCCCTTTAAGGTACTGGAAGGGACTCTATGGTCTCTATGGATCCACCTTTTCACCAGGCTGAACAGCCCCAACTCTCTCATCCTTTTCTCATAGGAGAGGTGCTCCAATCACCTAATCATCTTTGTGACCGTCAGTGTTTTATGTATACTGAGAGAGGGCAGTTGCAGAGTTTAATGACCACCTGCATGGTGATCATGAATGCAGTTTGTGAGAAGAGAGAAAGTCAGTGGAAGAGCATCCCTTTTAACTTGATTTGATTCAAGCACTTGCCTGAAGGCACGGAAGATTGCAAATTAACTGACTGATGGAGCCCTCCTTAACTAAAAACCCAAACTATGCCAAACCATTACATTCTTCCTTAAAAATGTATTTGGATTTTTTAATTTGAAGTCTTTTTCAAACTAACATCCCTATAATGCTTTTACTAGAGAGGGGGGCAAAAAAAGCTGCTGCTGTTTCGGGAGCACAGCAGACAGGAAGCCAGAGTGCAGTGGGTTAGCACTCATCTTGCTATGGCAGCACCTGAAGTTAGATCCTACTCCTGTTTTGGCCTGTGTGCTCCAGGGAATTGCAGGTGTTGCAGCTGCCTACATTAATTAATCATGCAGAATTAATTAGCCTTGCTCAGTCTTCAAAACAATGGTCAAAGGCAAATTGTTCAAAACAAAGTTTCTGTTGTAATAGAAGGCATGGGGGAAACAACTAATATAAGTACATTAGTATTTTTTTCTTATAGAAGTATTTTGTTACTTTCAGGTGAAACCAAGTAGTAATCAGGTGAACCTAGCTTCCTGTTGTGTGATGCCACCTGATCTCACAGCATTTGCAAAAGAATGTGACATACAGCTCTTAACTCACAATGACCCAAAAGGTAAGACTTTGCCAGTTAAGTCAAGAGAAGACTTCTAAATGTGTTTATTCAATACAAAATCAGAAATAATCTTTCCCTGAACTTCAAAGTTTGTTATATTTAAAGCCTGAACCAAGGATTCTAAAAGTTTCTCCTTTATGAAATATTTGTTAAATTATTCCTGTTACTTCCTCCCCCTCCTTCTTGAAACAGTCTTGCAGCCTTGGATAATTTCTTCAAATACTTCTAATCAGAAAAAATAAAGTAAATAGAAGAACAATCTACTGCGAAATCTGTACTATGTTTATTTCCACAAAATATGGAATGAAATGTATTGCTGAAGGCCAGTAAATGACAAATGAAAGTGTACTTGCCTGGAACTTGTGAAATAGATTACACAGAAATGTTGATAGTCAGTTGATTTTTGAGTAGTTTGGTAATATTAGATCTGTAAAATTACTGTGCTTTAAGTAGGATTCTTTCAAGGTCAACTTCTTAAAATAACATTATTACAAAAAGAGTTGTAAATTCTTCACATTTTTATGCAGCATTCATTTGCTAAATGAATGAACAAATTGGAGGCTTTCCTTTGAGCTGTAGAACTGAGTTACCAGCTCCCTACAATATTCTGGGATATAATGCTAGTTTCTCTCAAACATCATCTAATCTTCTTCACTCTTAAGAACACCTTAAATATGTTGTTGGAGTAATAAAAAGTCTTAAACAATATTTAGTTAATTCCTTCCCTGCATTCCTGGTTATGACTAATTATTCATGATGATACTTTTCCTTTCTTCTCTCCTTTCTTTCCACTTGACCCCAAAGAAAAAAGCATATGAAGTATTACTTATGTAGTATATACTTCATAGTACCACTGTTACAACTAATGAATTTCATCAGTGCCTGAGCAGGATTTATCACTGCTCTAGCAGCATGCAAGATGAATTTCCATTCGATCTGACAATTTCCATGTCCTGTGAAGTCCAAATGCAACTTGCAATTTAATAAATAGTTTCCATTGAAAGTCATGAAATGAAGAAGAGGATTTGACAGAGAACAGCACAAGCTGTGATTCCTTCATGTGTTATTTGCTCAGCCTAAGTTTTCTGTAATAGTCAGCTGAAGAGTATTGAGACGGGTTTTTGTGAGCACTCCTCACCAAAGACATTGTTCTCTTGACAAACATTCCAGAGGAAACTAGGAAGATTTGTACTTGCCCTCTTTTCCTGCTTTGTGGCATTTAAGCCCATTTTTCTGAATGTTTTCTGGGCTTATGGTTATTATTAGCCTAGTTATGGGAGATACTATAAATGCTGAGCTTCCAGTGACTGCAGAGGTATCTCTGAATGCTCCATACTTTGCTGATTTCAGCCCTATACTTTACTCACCTCTGGTTTGTCTAGCTAGCTTCTCAAATTTAATTTTCATTTTCTCCCGCTAATGACTCTGCTGATCAGCTCCATTTGATATTCCATAGTCTCAGTTAGTTTTGTGGGAAATACTCAATGTTGCAAAAAAGTGTCCTGGACATTTATTTTGTAATATTCAGCTGCTTTTACCCTAAATGCATTCTGGAAGAGTGGATCTGAGGGGTATGTGGTACAACTTAAGATCTTGACTGTAGGAAAAGGCTTCTCTTAGTAAGTGTTGCTTTTTGCAGCTGTTTACATGACATTATTTTAAGCACAAATATCCCTTTTTAACTTCAGAATTACTTTGTGAAGCAAGTTTCCAAGAAGTTCTCCAGGAAAGCATCCAGAACGTGAAAGCAAACGAGTGGATTCCTTTATGGCTTCTGCGGTATTCAGTCATTGTTAAAAGCAGAGGAATTATCAAGTCCAAAGGCTATATCATACAAGCTAAAAGAAATGCATCTTAAAACTCTCTTTTTTTTTTTCTTTTTTTTTTTTTTTTAATAATGCCTGTTTAAATTTCTTTGGGATGGGGGAACATTGCATTTTTCATAGAAAGATTTTTATAGCATTTGTAACAAACTACCAAAAGTTGTAATTATTCAGTGCGATGTCAGTAGGAGTGTCTGTAGTGTTCTAACACTATTTTTCTTTCTTAACCTATTGATGAGTTCATTTAAAATATGAATGTTTTGGGGCTTTTTTTATTGAAGTTATCTATAGAGTAACAGTTTAAAATATTTTTCTTTTTATGACCAGTTCACTGTAAAAATTATCATTATATTTTAGCTGCCATTAGGTAGTATGGAGAAACATATATTTTTGTTTTTTTAAAAAAGCAAATTTCTCTTGCATCATACTTACCCGTTGGGTGCACATTTCAAGCATTCAAGGACTAGCTTTTATAGAAAATTGTCATCTTTTATGATAAAATACCCCCAAAAAATTAAGCTGGTGTCTCATTACTTGATATGTATATATAGGCAAGTCAGCTGTTTAATTTGTGGGGATGGGAAAATTGGTTTATTTTTAATAGAGTGGAAAAGACCCCTAGAATTTAAAAGAAAATACATCTTCCAAATTACTTTCTGACTGTTACTTGAATTCCTTCTGGTTTCTTTGTGCCTCGATGCGCTTTGTTAAGTGTTCGCACAAGTGTGATGGCATTTTTACTGTTTGAAATAGAAAATGTATTAATAGTGAATGTTTAAAATAGGATTTGAAAACAAGTGATGAAGAAGTCTGTTAATCAAAAACTGAATTGTGCCTGTCTCCTTCTCAACTGTGGCTTGGTTTTTTTGATACTTGTAAACTACGCAAGCAATTAACCAAGTAGAACAGACAGTAAATGGTGATGCTGTTCACTAAAATTAATTACTTCTTTTGCAGTTGCCTGGGAAACCTGTTGCTTGAGTGCCACTCAGGAAAGATGAAGCAAGGCTTAGCTTGAAGTTAGATATCTTTCTGATTGGCAGCAGTTTAGCACACTGGCTTTTTAGTCCCAGAGAGATTGCTGCAGCTAAGGCAAGGGGTTTGGTTTAATGTAGTCTATCAAAAAGGCCTTTTCCTTTCCTTGCCTTTAAATAAGAGTAGATAGCTAAAGTTCAACTTGTAGTTTAGCAGGAACTTTGATACTGAGTGTCTAAAATAATAAATTT
The DNA here is from genome assembly GCA_013397865.1 of Struthidea cinerea. Classification (NCBI taxonomy): domain Eukaryota; kingdom Metazoa; phylum Chordata; class Aves; order Passeriformes; family Corcoracidae; genus Struthidea; species Struthidea cinerea. Next base: position 1,851,538 of record VZTI01000775.1, read on the forward strand.
CATTTTGATTTCAGACAGGGGCGTGGCCTCATACTGGTAGTAATCATTAACTTTGTTGTACATATTTTGAGATTTGAACTGTAAAGGAATGAATTTTCACCAACATCTTTCCAATTCTTCATAGAGGCAGCAAGTGGAATTTGAATGCCTGTAGGTAGTGTCTGGAGTGTCAGCTTCCTGTAATCCATTCCACTAAGTTTAATGATGAAGGTTTTTCAAGGTACCTTGGTCCTCAGATATCTTATTTGTAGTGGCAAATAGCAGGAAATTTTCTTCGCTTCTTCAGTTCTTTTGATAAATGAGAGAAACAGGGAATTGGAACTAGTAATGCATCAATAAAAGTCTGGATTTTTTTCTCTTAATTAAAATGTAGTGGTTTATTTTTAATGTTGCGCCAGTGTTTATCAGAGTTCAAAATTACATGGGTTTAATTTTAAACTTCCCTACCAGCTCTGTGTTGTGTGCTGATGATTTGACCTCTCTACCTGTAAGCTGTCTGTATTTGGCTGATTCTGTATTGTATTGGACTTGTGTTTGTGCTCAGTTTTTTATATTGAAATGCTACAAAATAGGAATTGTGCTAAAACAATGTAAAGGCTGCTCTAATGGGATAGTAATTTATTTCCTTTCTGTAAACTGCTAATAGTTGCTTGCTGTAGAAAAAGTACCTTTTAAGACGTGGTATTTCTAGAGTCACCAATAGCATAACACTTTATCAAGTTACCACATTATCTCATTAGTTTGGTTTGCATAAAGGTGGGCGAGATGGGATTTCCTTCCACGAGAAACCAGAAAGTTTAACTAAAATTTGAAATTTCCGTAGGCTTTTCAGTACAGCATTTTACACTGTCACACATTTTACACTTTTTCAAGTGCCTGCACCGCGCGATTCCACCACATCCTGGCGCGTGTGCTGCGGTCGGGCTCCGGCTGCTCCGCGGGGCCGAGCCAGGCCGAGCACAGCAGGCGAGACCGCCCCCGCCGCTGCGCCGGAACCGCCTTCCCGCCGCGGGGCCCGGAAGGGCGGCCAGCGGGAAGGAAGGAGGGCAGGGAGGAAGGGGCGGGAGCGGCGCGGTGGCAACATGGTGAACACCAGGCGGGCGGCGGCGGCGCAGCGCCGGGAGCAGGCAGCGCGGGCGCGGGCCGGCGGTGGCAGCCCCGGCGGTCCC
>VZTI01000775.1:1852761-1932312 GCA_013397865.1 Struthidea cinerea
CGGAGGGGAGGCGGCGGCGGTGTCTGTGCGCCCGCCCGCCGTGCCCGTGCCGCGGCCGGCCCCGCGGGAGGGGAGCAGACACCGGAAGTTGTTAGGCCATTTAGCGTTGCGAGTTAAAGGTAGGCGTTTTTCCTTTGTATCACAGATGTTTTAGCATTTCTCTGTCACTTAAAATAACATTTAGCAGATCACACCTGATTTTGCAGTTGCTGAGAGGCCAGTTTGTTCGTAAACGTAAAATTGCTTTTGGACACCATTTTGGGGCACATTTTGACAGTTGATAGTATTTAGTAGGTGAGAGTTGAGGAAGTCTGAATATTTCTGAACATTTTTTCTGGATTTGCTTCCCCTGACAAATGACGGAACTTTTTAGAATTAGGAGATACTTGTTTATATTTCTTAAAGAATATGTGTGTTTCTTTTCCTGCCTTGACCAAAAGACAGTAGAGACATATGCAAGGAATGGTTTGTTAAGACTTCTCCGACATAGATAGGGCTACACAGAGACATGTAATATGTTGTCAGTTTAAGCAGATTTATTTGAAAGGATTCTTAGTGATTTTTATAGCATTCTTTTTATGTAGTTATTTTATCTGTCAATACCATATTTTTTTTTTACTTCTTTTCTAGGTAGGATCCGCTGAAATTAGTACTCCTGTAACTAGGAGGATGACTAGAAGAACTAAATCAGTTTGTAAGCCAGAGATGATTCAGGAATGTCAGTTTGAAGAGTTGGAACATGCAGAAATGAAATCAGATGTCAGTGATAGCTCAGAGATGCAGATTTTTAGGAATGAGAACACAGCTGTTCAGTCAGCACGATCAGTTGCTGAACCACAAGTTGATGGGGATGTGTCAGAAGCAGAATCAAACTGCTCTTCTGTTTCTGGTCTCCAGACACCTTTGTTTGTAAGAATAACACGAAGGCGACAAATTGTAATTCCTTATCAACCAGATTCTGCTGACAAAAAAAGACATGACAATACAGCTTTTGTAAATAAGTTAAGTAGGATTCTGGATGAAGATGATGTCTCTGAAGCTGAGTCTTGTTCCTCTGCTGTTTCTGGTGTCCAGATGCCTAATGTTACCACAAGTACAAGGAGCAGGCAAAGCAGAAAGAAATTGCGGCCAGATACAGTTCGTGAAGCCCAGAGTGAAGATACTTCTGATACAGAATCGTGTTGCCTAAGTTCTCATGTGGAACCATCTGTCACTACCAAACGAATTACTAGGAGCATGCAAATGAAATCACGAGTAGAAAATACTAAGCAGACTGAGAAAAAAACTGGATTTGTTTCAGAAGATGAGAATTTAATTGAGGACGCCATTAAATCTGAGCCCATAATAATTTCTGATTCTAGACCTACTGCAGAACTCGTCTGTGACACCGAAGATGCTTCCACCCTCATTGAGGGTAATAAAGAACCCAATTCAACTAAAAGTAAATGTGCTTCCAAATGTGTTAATGCAAGCCAGAGTGAAGACACAAAAGAAGAGGTTTTAAATGATGTAACATCCCATCTTACAAAAACAAAACAAAGTGATACTAAATCACCAGTGAAAAAAACAATAAAAAATACACAGTCTATTGAGATAGATCATTCAGAAGCAATATGTGGCCAAATACAAGAAGACAACAGTAAAATACTTGTGAAGGAGAGGAAATTAGAGCGTGTGGCTGTTTCTTTGACTGACTGCATGAGTCCTAAACAGTTTCTAGAATCTCATGGACAAGTAGCACCAAATGAAAGTAAAGAAATTGCAGAATGCGAAAGGGCAGATACTGAGGCAGATGCACAGCAGTCTGTCACATGTGCTGATAAATTAAGGAAGAGTAAGCAAGCTAGTGCAGTGAGCAGCCCATCAAAGGACATGGCTGTTGCACAGGCAACTGAAAGCATTGGTAAAAGCAGGATACTCGAAATTTGTGCACACAGGGATGAAGACCAAACAAAAGAACATGAGGTATCACACAACAGTGAAAAATCAGGCAGTGGTAATGACTCTGTTGCATTGTTTCTGAGCAACAGTGACAGTGATGACTCTGAAAATAGTGATGTGGCAGACATAGATGCAGTTGATGAAAATCTGTGTAATAAAAAGTCAGATGAGAGAACTCCTTCCCTCAAAAAGTCTTTTAAAAACGATTCACTGCATGTTGAAGGTCTTTTTGTAATTGATACTGAGCCTGGCATGAGTTCCAGCCAAAAGTATTATCTGGATGATGTAGACCAAGACAGTGATGCTGAAAGTAAGCATGAAGGAGGTGAAGAAGATAAAGAATCAGATTTGGAAGAGGATGAAGAGGAATTGATAGATGAAGATGAAAAAGATGAAGATGATGATCTGTTGAAAAATAAGGTTGACGTGTAAGTATCTTGCTGGGAATAGCTGAAGAATCTGCATTTCATTTAAGCGTATGCACATTAGAATATGCACATTAAGTGCAGAAAAAATAAGGGAGTAGTCTCAACACATGTCATGTTGCTGCAGAAAATGGTGTTGCACATACTATAAAATATGAATATGGTCCATAAATTGAGGGTTTGGGATTTTTTTCAGTTTTGTATATAGTAGGAAGAGAACTCTGGAATTTTTTTGGCATCTGGAGGCCTTGTATGTGTTCAGTTTAAGAAACAATGTTAAACTGGTCAGGCTGACTGAATTGGTTATCCAGGTCACAGTTTTGTTAATTTTTTTTTTCCAGTTGGAATATCGATAACAAAAGGTCCAGTAAACTCCTTACACATTGCCTGATTAAATCATACTTTTTAAACAGTTGTATATAATTTTATGTGTCGGTTCTTGCTGTGCTGTGGATGGTGACACTTCAGGTGAAACCTAGCATGGAATCAGAATAATTTAGGTGAAGTGATACTTCTTGAGTTCTTGTAGTCCAGCTGCTGCTAAAATCCCTTCATATGTTTAAAGGATAATGCTCATTTCTGTTGGATAAATAAGTCTTAAGTTAGTAGAAACCTTCAGGTAGGTCAGAAGTCCTACCTAAAAAAACTTAGCCAAGCATTCAGTGCGAAGGCATTATACAACATCAGTCACAGCTTGACAGAAAGTTGTTTAAGGGCTTGTATTAAGCATTCAAGCTACAGTAAATACCTGTTGTACCTCTTCAGATAATACCATCTTTCTCCATTGTAGTTTATAGCTTTTAAACATTCTTGTCATCAAAAACAGCCATTGTACATTGTTTGTGGATGCATTCCTTTGCCTGCCTGAATGAAGTAGTGAAACAAATGTGAACATAATAACTTTGAAATATTTCACAGAACCATCGGGGCTCTGAGCCATTGACCACAACCCGCTGGATGCAACCATCCAACCACTTTCTTATCCAAGTTTAATAACTTTGTTCCTAGTGTGGTTTTACAGACAAGGATTTAAACATTCCTACAATGAATTCTAGTTTCTTCATACTTCTCATTAAGAGTTATAGTATTTTTACCGCCAATATGTTTGGTTTTTTTCTCTTTAGCTAGCAAGCTTGTCAATGTATAGAAGGATGCTGGTCATGAGTTCTTCTGGCAAGGTTAAGCAAATTTAAGAATTCAATTATGCAGAAGATGATAATGTCTAAAATGAGAGTGTAGCATTAGAGTTAATATGAAAGATTTGTGGAAGTGATTCCACAGGTATTTTTTAATAAAAAAGTCTTACTTCATATAATGGCATGAATCACGCCCCACCAGTCATTTCAAAATTATGTGTTCTAGATAACAAGACTTAAAATCACTGCAGAACTGAACCAAATTGGGAAGAATAAGAAAAATACTTTTTCTGTTCATCTTCCTCAGAGGACAGTAGAAGGTTTAGCTGCATGCATGTTACAGTGTTCTAATAATTAACTATTTCTCCTTTAGTTTACGTCTTTCCAGTAGCATAGACCCTGGTTTGAATATCAAGAAGCTTGGAGGTTTATATATCAGTTTTGATGCAAAAAACCAGAAGCCTAGATCAAGTGTAATTGAAAACCTGAAGGAGAAGAAGAAGGATCAGGTAATGTGTTTACAATTATTCAGTTATTTGTGAGTACAGTAACACAAAGATGTTAATCTAAGAAGGTTGGTTTGTTTGATTTGAAAGATGTATCCTTTTTATGGTTCACTGAGAACTTACATTCTTTTTGACCAAAGTGTGGTTTTACATTTGGTTTTAATGGTGAAAGTTTAAATATACCTGACTTTTCAGAAACTGGAAACCAGTGCAAATTCCAGCATTACTTTGTAAAATAAACCAAAGTTGATCATACCTGGAGTTTTGCCTAATGATACATAAGCTTAAGGTCTGCTGACAAGATGTTTAGTCCATAGCTAGAATGTAATTCAGTAAATAAAAGTCTGTAATCTCCCTAGTATAAAATTAGCAGTTTTATTTCAAAAGCACGTTTTGATGTAAAGGGAATGTGTGATTTTGTTGAGACTCTTTCCTTCTCATCTATGATAGCCCTCTTTACTCCAGAGGATTTGCTATCTCACTTCCTCCAGAGCAAGTCAGCTGCTTTCTGTTGCTGTCCAGTGTTCTGTTTTGAAGATCCCTACTGCTCGTGCATTGCATTAGAATGCTTGCTTAGATTCTGCATGATTCCTTCAGTAGGTTCTGTAAATACAGTTAAGCAGTAAAATTTGTATCAGTGAAGTAGCTCTCTAATGTTCAAAAAAATTCTTAACAGCTCTTGCAGAAGAGTGTAATAACCCCAGACTTTGAAAAAAAGGAATGTGTCCCACCCTACAGGGAATCTCTTCACCAGCTGAAGAAACAGCGCAGGGTAAGTGAAGAGCCGCTAATGCTTCAAATAACGAAACAAGCTGTGGTAGAAAACTGCATACTGGGACTGTTTGCTTATCCAGGTCTCACTGGAAATGGAGTGATGAACTGCAATTTAGTGTCCTCTTTGAACTGTCCTGTGAAAAGCCATCCTTTCAGTCACCAGCACAGTGAAATGAATGATTATATGCTCGGCACATATCTGTCATTGATGCAGTGCTGATAACCTCCTTTATAATAGTGGTCCTAAAATACATGTTTTAAAGGTACATATTTACATTCTAAATGCTTTATCCATCTTTTGCAGGGAAGAGTTCCCTGTTCTGTCCCATCCTAGTTGCTGAATGCAAATTCATTGTTCTTGGTATTACATCCTAGGCAGAGCGAGAGAAAACAACAGGTGATGGCTGGTTTGGTATGAAAGCCCCAGAAATCACAAGTGAACTGAAAAATGATCTTAAAGTTTTGAAGATGAGAGCTTCATTGGACCCTAAGCATTTCTATAAGAAGAATGATAGAGATGGTCTGCCCAAGTACTTCCAGGTAAGGAAGCAGCAGAAGGTGGCATTGTACTGCTGAAGTTTTGAACAGCTGTTTAAGAATACCTAATAATGCCTATTTTGTAGGTAGTTTCTATGTTGATTTAATTTCATATCTCAATTTTTAAAGTATTTTGATTACTTGCCTGGAGTTTGCAACTATTTAATTCTGTATTACATATGTATATGTGCTATTGATGTTTTTAGTTTTGGCTGATCTCATAGTAGTGAACAAATACCTTACCGAATCCATATTTTGAACCCTCGGAGGACTATATTTTCACTGCTTTTCTGAAGTACTGGCCTTTCTAAACAACTGTGTAGAAAGCAATTGGCTTTTATTTTCTTACTAGCTAATACATATTGATCACCTTTGTGATAAGCTGAAATTTTTGTTACTTGTAGCTCTCAGCTTTGAAATGGTTTGCATAAATAAAGAAATTAGTATGGAAGCTATCGAAATAGGCCTCCAGAAACTTTGAATAGTTAGCATGCTTGAGGAAATGTTTTCATTTCTCAAAATATTACCACTTCACTCTGAAGCGTGGAGGGTGTTGTATGTTTTGAAATTAGAAAAACTTAGACTGAAGAGTTCCACATAAATGCGGGTTTATTTTCACTGCATGAAACATGTACTCTGTGTATCTTTACTATTAACCTGACTTAAAGAGAGCTGACTGACGTGCTGGTTGGAAAAAATGTGATGCATTTCAGGATGAAACCCTTGTATTAAATTAGCTACTGTGTAGTCATCTAGCAAAACCACTAGAATGAGGAACAGGAAAATGTTTAAGGTGGTCATAAAGGTTTCCTTTCCCTTATGTTTAAAATGTTTAAAAGTCAAAAACTGGATTTCATTTAAGATTTAAAGTGTTGATATAGCACTCCAGCATTGAAAACTGTACAGTCTTAAAGCTCAGGCCTTCCTTTCTGCACTACACAAGGAGACCAAAAGTGACTCTGCATACAAAACATGACTTACTTATTTTAGTATTTTGCACTTTTATTAAGCAGCTGTCATTCTCATCTGCTCTGTAGGTGTCTTTACACTTGTTGCTGGGGATTTAAAAAAAAAGGCAATTAACATCTTGCTGTTCATGTACTTTTGTTTTCTAGGTTGGAACTGTAGTTGATTCTCCCATAGACTTTTACCATAGTCGAGTCCCTAAGAAACAGAGGAAGAGAACAATTGTGGAAGAGCTGCTTGCAGATTCAGAGTTCAGAAGGTATTTAAAAGTAGTTTTGCAATTCTAATATCCCATGTAAAAGAGGAGTATTTTTAACTCTGTAGCCTTTTTTGGTTTTATTCAGCTTGTATGGTGGTTTTTTATACTTCAGAGAAAAATTTTTAATCTTTTAGTGCTTCCATAGTACTGCCATTTAGAAGGTCTAAGGAACAGGGGATAACTAGACTGAGATAATGTGTATTTCATCTTCATAAAAGGGTTTTATCCAACTTGGGTCATCACTATTGGCAGCCACTCTTAAAGACTGATTATTTTTTCTTGGAGTAATTGATAGAAAAGAGCAGCCTGTAATTCTGTGAGTGTTGATATTATTTCCTTTTATAAATACGTCAGTCTGCCACCTGTCATGGGAATCAAAATTGTGCTAGAAGACTTACTTGAAGATTATGATTGGATTAATGTCTGCATAACCTACAGTTTTTGGAGTAGATCATTTAGTTGGTCCATTTTGGTATTGGTTATTACATGATGTTAATCTGCACTTCTCTTTTCACATAATGACATGTTTTCTTTGAAGTAGTGCATGATTTGGGATTATAGATTTAATTTTGTCAGACTTGTAAACTAACTATATAAAGTTAGGAAGGCAAGTTACTGGAGCTATTTCTTAAGTAGTTTTCTGGTTTGACCTGATTCACAAGGTATTTATTAGAAAGTAGTTTTAAAAATTAATGTCTTTGAAATTTGATCAGTTAATTTATGTGGTGGCTAATTAAGGGCTTTAATCATACACTTCAGCATTAGTGCAGATAGTTGTCAGATTTCGGTGTTGCATTTAAAAGCTTCAGCAGTGCTCAGTGCCCAGTGTCTGTCGTATTCATTGGTGCAGGTTCATAAAAGTCTGTGTTAGAAGAGCTAGCAACTCACATTCAGTAAGTATACCCTGCTCATGGTTTAGTATTCACCTCGCCTCAGTTTTCAATCTGGTGTAGTGTAAGGTTTATTATCTTAAGTGTGGCAAGAAGGCACTATAAAAGTGGGTGTAATTTCTTCATGGTATTGTCGAAATTGCTGAGTCTTCCCCTTATGAGCAGTAGCAGTGTTTCAGCAAACTGTCCGAAACGTGATTGCATATGCAGTGAAGACCCCCCCCATCAAAATTAATGACAAAATTCAATAGAATTTACTTCCACAACTAATTTACCTGCATTTATCATTGATCCAACTGTTGATTTCCCTTTACTTATGCATAAGTGTATAAAATCAAAGAATCTGATTGAGAAAATATTCAGAAAACAACTGAGAAAACTCAGTTTGGCAAATAATGTGCACAGAGTACAGTCCATGTTATCTTTTCCTGAACTTTGGTTTGCCATGTTTAAAAGTAAATTATCTATTTTGTTCAGATATAATAAAAAGAAGTATCAGGAGATCATGAGTGAAAAAGCAGCTTTTGCAGCAGGGAAGAGGAATCGGAAGAAGAAGAAATTTCACAATTAAGAATTGAAGAAAAATACCAAGCTGGAACAACTTATTTGTTATAAAACTTTCTTACAGAATGCTTTGGTTGTGGTGTTTTGTTTGTTTGGTGTTTTTTTAAGATTGCAGGTCACGAGCATATTGAGGTTTAGGGAAATTCTTGCTGTGAGAATTTGGTAGGAAGCTTTAGGAAATTATCAGGTATCTAAATTTAAATTAATTTACATTTTTAAATTACTTTTTATTTTAATATTTATGTTAGAAGATAATGATATGAAAACATACTGTTAAGTCTGAGTACAAAATTCAGCTTCACAGATTGTGGTCTTCTCAGGCTTCAGACTTTACATCAATTAATTAGTAAATTCATTTTAAAGTTATATGTGTAATTCATCTTGGCACATAATTGTGTGCCCTGACATATTTTTCCGTGTCTTGTCAGAGGTGCTGCTGGCCAACACTGTAATAGAAGGTATTGAAAAATTGTTTGGTTGTGAAAGGTTTGTTTTAACATTGACCATAATAGTGTAGAGAATATCCTGGAATTCAGTGCCTACACATACACTTTTATATTCACGTGTGTGCATATTATAATATATATATTATTTAGAAGATAAAAATTACATATTACTTAATAAATAATATAAATAAGTAATACTTACATGTAAAATTTTAACAGTCATATGTTGCTTTTATTAATTTTTACCATTTGATTATTGTCTAATGATATTTTTGAAAGTAACTTGACATTGGCATCCATTATCTAGGGTGTGGTGTGCAGATTGTGTCTGTTAACTGATCTGGAATAGTTCTGAAGGTGAGCAAATGGAGTGAGTCTGGAAGGCCTCTGCTACCATTACAGAGCCAGAGATGTCATCGGCCCAGTTCCCCTTTACTAATGGTGACGACCTCTTGTGTTTGTCAGAACTGCTGTGGTATTTGGTTGGTTTTTAATGACTTGGTCATTTTATTGCTGTTACAATTAGTGTAACTTAGTTACTGCCCTGAGGTAGCAGAAAAGATGGATAATAGAAGAAATAAAACTGGCACCACATTGTCCTAGGTGGATTGGGTGATGCGGATGTAGAAGTCACTATCAGAGGACCAGTGGTTGATTGTTTCTTTACCAGAAGAACACTGAATTTTAAAGGTTGCATGCCTTAAGCAAGAAGTGCTTGACTATGTTCTTGACTAATATTTAACCATCAAGTTTTCTACTGAGAAGAAGTAGTTTTTTTAGGGATTAGTTATTTGTGCTGAAATGAGCATCATGATATATATTGACCACCAACTGAAGCTTGAAAGAAATTTTCCTTGGATCCCTTTATGGTGTTTTTTATCATTCCAAAGTTGACCATAATGTTTTACCACCAGAAACAGACAGGAATCTAGAGTCCTTGAAAAGTCTTCACTGCCTGGAGATACCTTGTGTCAAAGTAAAGCGAATTCATTGGGAAGTATTAAACAAATACAAGTAGAACCACCTGTCTCCAGGTCTCAGTTAATATGCACAGGCTACTCTAATGCAACTACATTTATGCTAATATCTCAATTCCCTGTAAATGATAAAAAAGCCAATAAAAACAACTGTGGTGTCTTGTTCTCCGGCTGAGACATGGAAGCACAAAAAAAAAAAAATACTGAACACTGAGAAGAAGACAAGGCACCACGGTAGTTGTCGTTCTGTTGCATCCTGGGGTGTTCAAGTGCAACTTTGGAAAAGCAGGCTGTGACTTTGAAAGACCTTAAAAGAGAGATGCAAGCTGTGGTGTTACACAGCAAGCAAAACACTCTGTGCGCGTTGCTCAGGCTGCTCAATAGCTACAGAAGTTACTTCATGTGCAGCATAGCTAGAAAGGGATTTGGTTTGTGTTCTATATCCTTTCCCTTCCTTTGATTTGTCTAATCCCTTCTGTTTTGTCCCACACTGTGCCCAGCAAGTGCCCGTGTTCTGTGCAGATGGGGTGAGATGTGCTGGGAGCGTTCCCAGGGCTGCAGGGTGGTACTTGCAGGTTGTGTTGGCTGGCTTTGCCAGTCGCCGTGGCCTGAGCTCGTGCTTCAGCCTCTGGTGGATAGGCACTGGACTGAGCACCTTTCCTTAACCACCAGTTTTCATTAAAGCACAGACAGGGGGGCTTTGAAATTGGCCTAAAGTGTAAGGTGCTGGAGAGAGTAAAACCCAGATGCACCGTGTGATTGCCTGTGCTTATCAGATTTCTCTGAAAATACATAAAAACTTATGTGAAGTTCTGCCTATCAGTTGCAAGTAGTATTTTCTTTTAATGGCTGTCAGAAATATTTGCGTTAACTTTTAATTCTGCCTTTACTGACTGTGATGGTTAATGTGCCTGATGGTATGTTTCATTTTCAGATTTTCTTTTATTGCTTTTAAATAAGCATTATTACAGTTGGAAAGTTATACCTGCAGGATTAAAAATAATTTATCAAGAAAACCCCACAACTTTAATAATTAGGAATAATGATCAGATCATTTTATTCCATTCTGAGTAAAATCAGGGTGGTTTGTTTGTTGCTGCTACTGTTCTGTTTTACCACCTAATTTGATTGCTGCATTTAAAATGGCTCTTCATCTTCTATCTGTAGGTATGTGTAAATCAGAAAAGATGGTGTTGATTCCGGTGTTTTGTTGGCTGCGTTTTGAGGGCTTATTTCGTTGCTTGAAAGTAACCAGAAATGTATCACGGTGACCCATTGTAACTGAAGTGCCTCCAGGAAAGACACAGTCTTGGTTTTTCAAGTAAAATTACTTTCCGCACACTGTCCTGGAAGCGTAGCGGCCGCACTGGGCTGGTTGTCGGTTCTGACCACTCTGGCGGAGCTCGGGCCGGGGGAGCAGGAGCAGAGCCCTTCTGCCGTTCCCTGAGGGCGGCGGGCCGGGCAGGAGACGGAGCAGAGCCCTTCTGCCGTTCCCTGAGGGCGGCGGGCCCGGCAGGAGACGGAGCAGAGCCCTTCTCCCGCTGCCTGAGGGCGGCGGGCCCGGCAGGAGACGGAGCAGAGCCCTTCTCCCGCTGCCTGAGGGCGGCGGGCCCGGCAGGAGACGGAGCAGAGCCCTTCTCCTGCTCCGCCTTCTTGCTGGCGGTGAGGAAGCTTCGTGTCGCCGGGCCGAGCGGAAACGGCAGGTTCGGTCGATGGCGGCTGGTGCCGCTGTCGCCGCCCGCTTCCAGCCTTCCCCAGTCTGGCAGGCACGGCGGGAGGCCGGCTCGGAGAGTCTCGCTGACGGGAGAAGCGCCAGGCTGGCGGACCGGACACCTGCGGCGGTGAGGTAAGGGACGGGAGAGCGCGGGGGAGAGGCTTCCGCTCAAAAGGCGTAGAGGGCGGGGGAAATAAAAAAGGAAAGAAAAGAGAAGACACGACTCCGCCGGGACTCGAACCCGGAACCTTTGAATCCCTTCAACCCTCTAGAAGTCCAATGCGCTATCCATTGCGCCACGGAGCCACCTGTTGGAATCATAGCACACCACTTATAGAGCCTGCGCGTGCCATCACGCGTTAGCCCCGAATGCCCCGGCTTTTTCCTCTCTTTTCCCGATTTTGTTTTTCTTAAGCAGTATGAATAGACTTAGTCGTACGCGCTGCCGCGTAAACGGGTCCCGCGGCAGCCCCTGCGTGCTGCCGGAGCGTTGCCCACGGCCCGGGTGGGGCCCACGGCTTCCTCTGCCGCGCTCGCCACAGGGCTGCGTCCTCGTTTCTTACGGAAGACCGACTTCATCAGTGATCAGTATAAAATCTTTGTTGTCATCTCACTCTGGCGTTTTCAGTATTGATCCTTATGCTTGAGGGAACATAATTATAATCCACAATTGCCTTGTATTGAGGAACTCTTCCTCCAAACGTCTGTAAATTCTCAGTAGCACCGCCCTTCCCCGTGGATTCAGAAAGAGAAGATTTTTCCATAAAAGCTGTAATTATAGTCTGAAACAAGTCCGCGATACTATTTTTTTTTAATCATGAGCAGGCATATTAGAAACCCCAAGGACCAAGAGTATAAGGTTACTCTTTCTTTAACCTTCCCACCAGTATATTGCAAGCGGAGCCTGTGGCCTTTTCGGCGAGGGGGCGCGGGGCTGCCGGCACCGGCTCCGAGGAGGGCGCCGGGCCGTGAGGCCTGTGCAGTAAAACTTTGTGAGAATCCCGTGATGCACTTTATCATAATTTAAAAGTGCAGGTATCCGTAAGAGTGGAGAAATACATGTAAATAAGCACACCCTAAAATCTGAGGAACCAGGAAGCTAATCATACCGATGTAAAATAAACTGACTCGGATACACAATCCCCGAGGCATTGTATCCAGGAGTGAGATACCCAGTGTAATGAATAACCGAGGTGACTCAGGCACTCCGGCAGTGTGTCCTGTGATTCCCGGGAAGCCAGCTGCTGTGCCTGTGGCCAGCATTAAGCCAGAGCTCTTGAGCTGGCTTATGACTGAATAGCTCCTGCAGTGCTGCCCAGAAAAGGAGGTTGCTGGAAGGGTTCAGTAGTTACAGCGAGCACCAAATTGGAGATACATCCCCCACGCTAACAGACTGTAAACAAACCAAGAATCACTAAGCTACACTAAGTACAAGATTCAGAGCAGGTCTGCTCGAATTTGCAAGCTCTGGGTCCTGCCACGATTGTTCTGTTACGGACAGAACTCTTCATAGGACTCCGGGTAAAGGAATGCAAAGTCTGGGAAGTTTGACTTCTCAAAGCCCTGTACTGTATAAAAGAAACAGAAATCTTGTTTTTAAGAACTGAGTTGATCTTCAGAATAATAAGCTTAAATTTATGTTTGTGCAATTCAAATAAACCACTACGAAGTAACTAAGAATCACTGTAAGCATCTTGTAGTTTGTGGACACCTGGGCACGTTTATTGTGGGGTGCAGTGAGTGTTAGTGTGATCTGGTAGTGTGGCACCTTTGGACAGCACGGCAGTAAGTGGCTGCAGATGGTGAAGAACCAGAGAAGAATAATTTTTTTTTGTCACAAGGCTGGTTCTGAGACTGTAAGAGTGAAGAATTGTGACACTCATATGATTGTTATTTCCTCTCATGTTTTCATTTTGGTTAGTTAGTTTATAAAAGTAGATAAGCCATCTGCTGGTTCCATTAATGCAGGAGGACTGACTAGGGAAACGTTTGGAATTTTTCCAGAAATGTTTCAAAATATTCAAGTAATTTTGCTTTGTTTTTTTGCTCTGTAAATTTAGTCCCGGTGCAAAGTCCACCTTTGCGTTTGGACAGCAGATGGAGCTACTGCATGAGAAGCAGGGCAGCTCACGGGTCATGAACTTGCAAAATGTGGTCATAGGCAAAAACGACGGATCTGATTAACCTTTCCTGGCGCCTGGACCCGGATCAGTCCTTTGGACTTTCCCTCTTCTGGGACTGTCTGAAGTCCACTTCTGTTGCAAGCTGGCTTTCATTTTAGCTCCTCTTCAACTTTATATCCTTTTTCAAGGAGCAGAAGTTACTTGGAATAGAGTTGTGCTGGTTTTAGTTACTGGCACTCAGAAAAATTTTGCTGAGCTCAACGAGGTGCCTTTTTGCTAATTTTTAACAGGAGAAACTGAGGTAGGAGTACCTTGATGCAAGACAGGAAGTGCCTCAATGGCAGGCCAAAAATATAATCATCATATGGAAGTCTTCTATTGGTTAAAAAAAATCTAGACATTATTTATGAAATTGAAGTGATATTTGAGAGACTTTTTACAACATGGGTTTCACCATTAACTTCTGTTAATGTACTGTAGTGCTATGTACTGTATATCCAATTACTCTTGGTAAGATTTGAGCGTAAATATTTATTAAAATGGCAATTTCCGAATTTGCAGGGCTGCCACAGATGTTTGTTGGGAGTACCATCACCTTTCTGTAAGAACAAGTGTAATTAATACACATGTTGAAAGCAAGAGGTCAAAGAAAGCTGTAGACTTCTAAATAGATTACCTAAATAGGTCCCTTGCAAAATCTGTACATTTCAGGGGGGATTATTACAACCCTATTGCTCTAACGATTCACCTGTGTAGTGCAGCAAGAGAAAGCACTCTTCAAACTGTCAGGAGAAACTGCTGGGATGCACAAGGTCAGAGGATACTAGAAAGAACTCTTTCAGGGAGGGTTTCTTTTGGTAATTTGCAATTTGATTAATTTTTTTTCATCTATTTGTTAACATGAAGATAAATGCTTCACATGGTAGATGCTTCTGCAGCTCTGCCTTTTCCTCAGTGAAGGCTGTAATTGCCATGTGACCATCAGGGTATTGGAGAATTCATTTGTCAGGCTGCCAGCAGGAAGCTGTTAAGAACCTCTTCCAATTCTCTTATTTATGATCGTTGCTGGACTAATGCATGTTCTGTCCTCTCGAGTTTGTTTGCGTAGACAGGAGAAATTCCCAAGAGCAGTGCCTTTGAGGAGTTGGGGAGACATGATCAGTTATGCCAAATCATCTTTACAGGGGATTGTAATGTTAATTCTGTGTAGTTCTATTAACAGATCAGGTGCTACAAAGCCATTTACTTTAAGAGTGCCAAACCTAAGCAGTCATATGGCATCTCTCAGAGCACTGCAACAGGGCATTTGGAGAAGTCCCAGCTAGTGTCTCCTGCCAAAAGTGGAGTACATCCAACTTACAGAGAGACGGGAGTCTGTTTCAAGACAATTTCAATGTTTTCTGTTGCTAATTTGATCTGTTTTTTCATTTTTTTTTTCAGAAATGCGTAAGATTTGTGTCAAACACCCTTCAAAAATATCCAAAGTGATGTCTTTCACTATATTTAAAAATTCTAGTCTTAAAAAGCCGCCCGTTTGGTTTTTCTTAAAAATAATGGTTTTAAAATAATATTTTCAAAATTTTATGCTTTTTTCCCCACAGGGACTCTGCTTAGCAGAGTTATTTCTTACTTCCTTGGTGGACCTCCTCTGCTTTGAAATTTGTTCATGTTCGATAGCTTAACACAGTGAGAGTTAGCTGGGAACATCTTTTCAGTGGTGCATTATAGTTCTGCATTTCACTCAATTTTTTTCCTCTGTATTTCAGAAACATAATTTTTGTGCATTTCTGGTGCCAAAAGAGAGCCTGTCTATATTGTATGTCTTCTGAAAATACATTCCTAGGCTTTTTATTAACATTTCAGGTTTGGTAATAAGCTCAAGTTTCTTACTTCTCAAACAGTTTCTCATGCAGCTGTTTTCAGTGTCCTTTTGCCTACTTTCCTCAAGTTGTATTCTGTGCTAAGTATTCCTCTGTAATGCATTTCAAATTAATTTTCTTAACTACACCTACCCTTGATCTTTGACTTCCTTGTGTCAGGATTTCTGTTTATGCTGCAGTTCTCCATTTCCATTTTGCATGGTTCCACTCTTTTTTTTTCTTCATTTTCTTTTCTTTTTTTTTCTTTACTTTAAAAAAAAAAATTCCTACATGCATTTTCAATCACCTTATTTTTCTGTGAGCATTTGTTCTCATTCATGTTAGGGGTATTTGTAAAAAAAGTCTCTTTGGTATTATGAAATTTTATCTAGTCTCTTTTTATGTTATTTATAATTTTCTGAGCAAAGTGATAAGAAATTTTTGTCTCAAGTTAATTTTCAGATTTATGGGGAATACACCTCACTTTACCTAAGTGCCAAAGCAGTCTTAAAGACTACATCCTTGAGTTAATAATTATCAAAGACAAAGTTGACAGTGCAAAATTTTGTTCTTGTCTTACATTTTGAAATCTGTGTGTAACCATTGGGGCTTTCATTTTTTAAATTAACACTAGGCCACTGAATATTTACAGTCGAGTTGTTCCTTTGCAGCTTTGCAGGTGACACTGTAACTCAGCTCCTCTTGTGCAGTTCAGGAGAAAAAGTGTATCTGCGGCCTAGTGATTTAATCCTGAACATCTGGATTTTTATTCCAGCTGTGAAACTACTGTGCTGGCTGACTATGGGCAGTCTGATGCTTTTTCCTTTCTGTAAAATATGGACAGCAGATGCATTCTTATTCCATGTGGTGTTATGCAAGCCAGTTATGCAAGGTAACTTAAAAAATTTGAGATTAAACTTCGTCTGGAAATTCCTTATTACTATCTTTTTTGCTTGTCACTTCACATTCCTCAAAAGTGAATGGCAAAAGGTAACAGAACCTACACAGATGACTCAGCTCCTTTTCACCAAGTTTCCCTTCTCCTGTGAAAAGGGTCACTAAACGCTCCTGGGTGACAGAGTTCTCCTGTTCCCTGCTTACTCAGTTGCTTCCTCAGCTCTGTTACTTGGTTCTTCATTGTGTGAGAATGAAGCTGTCATATTGTCCAAGTTACCTTGAGACACTGCTTTGTGCTGCCTCTGCAGCATAGCATGTTTTTCATTAGAAACCCAACAGCAAGTATGCAGATTTGGGCTCAGGACTTCGAAAAAATTGAGAGGAGTAGGAATGTTTCTCTAGCGTGCATACTAAGGTACAATACTTTGAGATTATTAATATATTAATTTTGCTCATCATCAAGTATGCAGGTTAAAAAACAGAATTTGAATGTACAATTAAAAGGTAATGAACCTGAAACAATTAAAGCCCCCTTACCTTCTCCTGCACTGTTTACATTTCTGTCCTCGCCCATGTGCTCTGGGAACGATGTGTGGTGTTTAAGCAGTGGTGCAGTGCAGTCATCTGGTTCAGTGCAGGAATGTTTTGTACGTGAAAACACTGGGTTAACTTCTGCTTTCATTTGAGTCATTCTGAATCTGAACTAACAAAACCAAGCAGGGGAATTTTTTCAAGGCTATATCAATGTTAGTAAGAATATAATTTAGCCTGGAGTGCTTCGCTTTCTGTAATGGACAGAGTCGGCATGACGCTCATGTTAACAGAGAAAACTGTAATTTTTGCCAGCTTTTCTTTTGAAGATGTCCCTGGTTAATAAATCCAGGCCTTAACTGTTGTCATTACCTTTCTTTCAGAGGGAAAAAAGCTTTTACTGTGTATTGAATGATACCTTTTCTGATTGGGATAGAAAGAGAAATGGCTGCAGACTCTTGTCTCTTTGATGAGGGATGTTAGTATCATGGGGTTCGCTGCTCTTTTTGAATTTCCCACAGTGTGGCATTAGTACTCTCTGGACTATTTTTCCTGGCAGCTAAGTCATTGTGGGGTCACTGTGTCCTATTACTGCTTGGATCATCACTGGGTACTAGATGTGTCCCTAAGGTTGGATGTGTGTAGTCGGTGCCATTTCTGGAAGGATCTTGCCAGGCACGCTCTAAAGGGATGAAAAGCTTTCATTCTTGATTAAATTTTGCTTCTCACTCAGTTATGAATACATGTGACTGACTCAGTATTCCATCTAACACTGACTGATGTAATCACGGAAACAATTCTATTTTTAAATAGTGTCCTTTTGTCCCTCTTGTAATTAATAATACTGCACAGGCTGAGAATCTACCCCTGAATTATAAATACACTCTTCTCCTTCCCCCAACAAGTCTTCACTAAATCTGGTTCAAATGTATGCTGATTTTACTGTACTGGAAATTTTCAGCAGAATTATCCCTCTGTGGACTTTCAAACCAGTAAAAGTGGGTTGTATTTTAAAGGTTTAATTGTAAATTTGCTTTATCTACTTGGATATTCACTTAATGGAACTGGATCAAAATTTATTGATTTTTGTAGCTAAGGTCGTTGTGCAATATGAGGTAATGGACCGGATGGCAGAATTCCCAAATTCTAACCCTGAATTTGTCTTGGCCCTGCAGCATGACAAGGCAAGCCATTCACATTTTCTTGTAGATAAAGTGAGGGTGATATCCAGCTCAGTGTTCTGCAGGATTTTAGCTCCATAATATTTCTACGGAATTGACAACTCTTTGATCAGTATCCATAGCCTTTTATTTGTTTGAACACATTTTTCACCTTTCTCACTCTTTTACTCCTTTTACTCCAGGTGTGAAGGAAGTGCGACTGAGCACCAGACCCTGCACAGGCACAGTTGTGCAGAGAAGATGCTCAGCAGCTCTTGGTTCACACACACAGTGGACAGGGAAGATCATCAAGCACCTGTACTACAAAGGAGTTACCTGTGGATCCTCTGTCTCCTTTGAACAAAAAGATGTCACTAACAGGATATCACTGCTGTCTTAGGCCTCTTGTATCCCTGCATGCTATCTGCCAAAAGGGAAACAAATCTCTTCCAATTTCACAAGTTACAGAAACATCAGAGTTACTTCTTGTGAAAATGAGCATTCTCTTATACACAGGTAGAAATCGGAAATTATTTTTATGGTAAGGGAAGACCTCAGGGCTTTTTTCTGATATAATTGCTACTAGCATGTAGATCAGAGATGCACAGGAGCTAAGGAGCTAACTGAGGAAAAAGAGATGTGGCAGGAGGTCAGCAGGCTTTGTACTATCGGGAAAAAAGAAGAGATCAACAGAAATCAGATGGAGAGCATTATTACTTTTGGCAAAAGAAGAGAAGGCTCCTTCTCTGCCTGCAGAAGTGCAATCACAGAACAAATGTGGTGCCCTGGGAAAAGATGAGGATGAGCAAGGACCATTGGGGGAGGCATCAGAGCCAGCTGAACCTCAGCCAAACATCAACAAGAAGAGTAAAAGACAGCTGATAGGTATTGGAGATTCCCATCTGTAGGGAAAGGAAACATTCGTCTGCTACCATGGTGGGATGTTTTGGGGTGTTTGCTGAGTGCCAGGATCCAGGATACTGCAGAGAGACTGTCAAGGCTTGTCTGGTCCTTAGACTTCTGCTCCTTGCTGAGTGTCTGCGTGGGCACCAAGGACATATCAGGAGGGACAGTGAAGCTGTGGGGCTGAAGGGTGAAGGTTACAAGGGCCCAGGTCCTTTCAGTGAGCAGAAGAGGTTTGGATAGGAAAGACATCCTGAGGAAGGGTTATTGTAATCTAAAGAGAAGTGATGATGCAGGGTCAGTGAAGAGGTGTCCTTAAGATAGGGGAGGATCTCACTCTTCCTCTGTGAAAGCCGTGGAGCTGGGGCCCTATCCTAAATGCCGGTACATAAATGCTTGCAGCATGGAAAAAACCAGAAGGAATTTGATGTTTGTGTACAGGTGGAAAACTAAGCTGTCATTAGAAATAGCATAACAATTATCTGAAATGTATACTTTAGTTATTACTTTCTTAGTAATTTCTAACCTTTTAAAATTCAATTTGATAATATCAACTGCTTTTATAAAACAAGATATATTGCAGAATTCCAGTTGTAGGTAGACTGACTGTAGGTTAAGTGACTTGGTCAGATATGTCTGCCAGTCCCTAGCAGAGCCAGATCAGCTCTGACTTCACTATCTGGAGTTTTACTCCAATCTTCTTTTTCTTATTTTCCATCCATAAAATTGTATAATTAATGTGATTATGTAGTGCAGTTAGACTACTATTTTCAGAACTGTAGATCTGCCAAATTTATTGTTAGTTGCAATAGATTATGCTCATTATTTGACCCAGATTTACCATCTTGTACTGGCCAAGTTAAAATCTGGTTAATTCTTATTGCAGCTGGAAGACTTAATTTACCATGTGTTGAAGATAATAGATGTATGTAAGGAAAGTGAAGACAGCAAAGTTCATACACCAAGTACATTAAAATTTGCTCTTGAGAATCTTTATTGAAATGACTATGTAAATAGGCAGCTGCATCTTATACTGGTATACTCTAATATAGAATATTAGTTTGATCAGTGCTTCAAGAATGACAGATGTAAAAAAAGATATGCTTTGTATCTGTAAACACAGTAAATTTGTTTTGGAAGTAATTTAGATATTGTGTAAGTGAACACCATGTTGCAATCTTGCACTTAGTTCAAAAGCAGAACACCAAACTCGGATTCTGCACTTTTGTAATCTATCAGTACAACTTTTTTGTTTTTTAACAGCCATAGTGGAAGCACATTGAGCTAGCAAGTGATTTTTATAGCTAGTCCTTGCATAGTCTTTGCTCCATATTCTTCCTTCCAATTTTTGTCTCATAAAACCAGTCATTGAAGTTAATGCAACTTATCACCCAGCAGAAGTTACAGTATGAAAAAACAAAAAGCTGCATATCAAAGGGTCTTCTGTGCAGACAGAGCAGACACAAAGGCTTCTTTGTCATGAATGTGCAGAGTTAGCTCTGCCACTCTAAATCAGCAGTGAATTTTCTTCAATTCTAGCATTGAGGTAAAAGAATGTCCTTTGTTCTTGTAGGGCGTTTACTTTTATTTCCAAACTGCTGGCAGTAAGCATTGACTTAGCAACACAAAAAAATTAATTTCCTGTGTTCAGAATTGTGATATACTTTTATAGAGGTGTATCTTGGTTTATTCAAATTAGTAATAAGTACCAGTCATTTCTGCAGCAAAGTGAAACAAGCAGCTTCCACAGTCAGTGATATCTAGAAATCATAGAAATCCCTGATAACAAGACCCCTTATTTTTTGCCACACCCTCCATGGAAATAATGTTGATGATGATGTTGTTGTTATTGCAATATATGACTGTAGTTAATTTTGTAAATATCTGAGTTTGCAATCACTTGGGTTTGGAATCTAGGAAAATAGTACGAAAGAGCCAAAAAAAATGCCACCACAGCTCCCATCCAAAATTACAGAGATTAGGGTAGATATCTACACCCAGACAGAGGGTCAGGGACATTTCAATCAGGTTTCAATACAAGTGACCTTTATTCCATAAACTTGCTACAAAATTATCACTTGCTTTTGTTAGTGCTGTGATGACAAGATATTTCTTTGTGTGTCTAAAAAGGTGAATACGGCTTTTTAATTTACCTGCAAGGACTAGTGCTATTCACAGGTAGTTTGGAAGGGAGCACTTTTTGTATTTGGTATTAATTGCTATGTAATTGGTATTAGTTACATAGAGGCCTTGTGCTTTTTGACTGAAAAATTTGCATCTTGTTTGACAGCAAAGCAAGTATCCACTAGAGATTAGTTTTATGTTTTATGTTACTTATAAGAATGAGAAAGAGTGAAATAGCATTTGATGAAAGTGTGAGAAATTGTATCTCTAGGCAGGCTGGACAAGTAACTTTCACACTGAATTAAAGTGGAATAATGGAATCTGGTAGAGAAGTTACTTTAGAATGCTTAGAAAATCTGAGAGTGTAAGTGGAAGAAAGAAGGGGCAAAGGGGAAACATAAAGACCTGGACTATGGAGAACGAGAGTAATGTTGATGGTGCTAATAAAACTTTGGTAAGGGGTTGGCTTTGCGTAGAGGTTGTGTTTTCAGGGTCCTCACTCCTGCAGTGCAGAATGGGTTTAGAGTAAGTGTGCAGCTAATCCATGGTAGAACATGATGAAATCAGTCCCCAAGCTGTATTACTTTCCTTCTTAATAAAATGAGAAATTCAGATTATTTTGCTATCTCTGTTCTGGCAAAGCTTGTGTGACACACATCCGATGTGGGAATTTACACGTGCAAGCCATATATAGGCCATATATCGTTTAACTTTAATATACTTACATAAATGGCAGAACCATTCGTTTTCAGTTCATGGATTTTAACACTCCTGATGTGATACCTCTTTTCCTTTGGGTTATATCTAAAAGCAATTTAGTGACCTGTTGATTTGCATCAGGAGATACTGGTTTGTTACAGTCCCAGTAAGGAAGACAGACTATAAAGTATTGCTTAAAATACTGTTTGTGACTAACACCATAAAAGAAAAGGATGGTGTAGGTTGTTTTATTTCCTTCCAGATGCTGAGTTTTGTAGTATCGAACAGGTCTCAAATCAGAGCTCAGCACACTGGGCAGATCCTGTCCAGAGAAAGGGCATCTGAGATTTTGGTCTTTTGAGCTCTTACAGGATTTTCTTAAAACAATTCTATTTCTCATGTCTACTGTCAAACAGAAAGCCAGTTCACTTAAGGACTGTTTGTTGCACTTTTAGACAAGACAAGGACACACGGTCCATGTAATGAGTGATGTGGAGTGAGAGCTACCTGTGGCCTCCTCTCCTCCAGCTGGCTATGTCCTGCAGCCATGGGGAATGTGCTGCACAGCACGGGCCTGACTGCAACACTCTGCATCAGCACAGCACTGGCCTGGGCCTCTTAGGACCATCACTGATTCCTCAATGGGATAAAGGGATCTTCTGCCCCACATCAGTACACCTGTGGGGAAAAATCCCTTGGATAAAGTGCAGCAAAGTGATGCAGTTATACATCCAGGTTTTGAGAGCATCAATGTTTTCAGGGCAGATATACAGCCTGGGTGAGTGGGGAGTTGTCCTAACTGGAACTTTTAAGTAACTTCCATAACATCATCATCATCATCATCAGTAATTTTAAAATATATAATAATAATAATGATAATAATAATAATAATAATAATAATAATAATAAATGTGATGCCTGGAATAGGTAAGTTTACCTCTCCCTGTTAGTCTGTTGAACTCTGGACTGGTGGAGGGTGCTTTGAGCTTGTGCATAGTTTTACATTGACATGAATTAATTGGGGGGGGGGGGGGTGTGTTTGGTTTTTCTTCTTTCTTCCAGTTTATATGTAAACTTTTTAAAAATAATTTTTTAGTAAGAAATATTTTTAAGAAGTAGCTTGCAAAACTCTCAGCTGAAAGTAGGAACTTCTGTATTTCCTAATGGCTCATTAGCAAATAGATGGCACATTTTTCACCTAGCAGAAAAGTAAAAATAATAATTAAAATTAAGGTGTGAATAGGTTTACTCAACACATCATTCAACTTCTCCTTGATTTAGGGGGAAAAATATCCAACCTCACTGCTCAGTTATTGTCACTGTGATTCATCAGCTGCTGTCTCCTGGGCAGGTCTGACTGCTGATTGGGCACCGGACTTCTCAAGGTGTGTCTTTTGTCAAGAAGGTTTTGCATTTTAAGAGCACACAGTAGACCATGATAGCCTCCTGCTGTGGTAAGAACTGCTGTATGTCTATTTATTAATCTGTACAGTCTTACTGTTAGAAACAGTGCTTGGTGGTTCATAACAAAAAATTACATGTGTTAGCCGATGTTTCCAAACCAACTTTTTGCGGGTTTAAAATCTGGAAAGATTTTACTCTTGGATCTTAATTGTGGCAGCTATTTCTCAGTATGCTAGTAGTGATTTTTAAAATTCTGGATTAAAATAACTCTGAATATATAATAGCGAGGGATATTGTTAAATCCAAAGAGAATTAGATTAAAATATTTTTTCTAATATTGTAATACTTTGAGAGAGAAGTGTTTATAAGATTTTACGTGGTCTATATTTTTGATAAAAATTGTATGTGTCAACTGTTTGCAAGTTAAGTAGTACAAGGAAACTTTCTTCTCATGTTGCATTATGTTCAAGGCAATTTTATTTTTTCAAAGATATTAATTTATTAATCTAAACTATTTGGAAGATAAAATTAGTCTGATTTTAACATATCTTTTCAGTTGACTTTGAAAAAATAAGGGAGAACCCTGAGGAAAAATACAGGAATATATTAGATACATTTTTGTTTCGTAATTGATGGTTCATGTCAGCTTTACTATCAAATAAAAAGATGCAATCATTGCTGAGAGAGAGAGAAACAGGGATTGAAAAGGTTTGAAACGTGCTACATAGACAAGTTTGCATGTAAATGTCTGATCTAATACTGTTGGAGGATGGCAGAAAAGGCTGAGGAAAACAGCAGCTGTAATACCCAGTCGCTGTAATGTCTGCTTTCCTCCTTTACAGCAGTGCTGCTCAGAGCTCATTTCACATGACTATACTTGTTTCGGCTCCTGGAAAAATGTTGCAGTCATGGCACAAGCACCAACTTCTTTGTGAGGGATGATACAGTGAACTATAGTAAAAGGAGGTTCCCATTTTAATATTACAGTAGTAAAAATTAATTTTAGGATAATACATAACCGGAAACAAAGACCCTTTTAAGGATATATTATTTAAAGAGATATTTAAGAAGTAACTCACCAAATTATCAAAACCACAAGGGTTTTCTAGACATTCAGACAGAAGTTTCTTGCTGTTGAATTATATGGATTGGGTTCTTGTGCTTCTGCATATTTCTTGGTTTTAAAAGACCAATTTTGTGCTTTAGAATAGTAAGATTCCTTGTTTATGTACATCAGGATTGTCTTCACAGTTAGTAATGTTACTAATGTTAGAGTGGATTTTTTCTCAGAATTTTAACTCTGAGCACCAGTCGACACAAGAGGGTGCCGAAACGCTAGTGAAATAGTGTTATATGCATAATATACTTTTTCTAAACATGGTTCTTTTGATCTCTCCCAGCCTTTTCTTGTTTGCATATTCACCTCTGTGATACTGTAATATCAGAATACCCTTCTTTCTAGGTGTTCTTATAATGACACCAGCGCATTTCTCTCACCAGCAGCTGGCACCATCAAAGAAAGATTTTTCAGTATGCAAATAAACTTAGCTACAACAGCAATTTATATAATCCATATCATGTCCTTGTCTTGCTTGTGCTGGCTTTAGTTCTATGTGCAGGGGTCAGACACTGGTTTCTGTTTCTATGTGCCACGCTATCAGCAAAGGAAGAAGATAGTAAGAATTTGAAATGCATTAATCATTCATGGGCAAGACCCTCATCGTGCAATTAATTTAACCATTCCCTTATTTATGTGATGTTTTTGTCTGGGCTGAAGCTTTTAGGATCCACGTGTGTCCTGCTCTTCAAGCTCATTTCCTCGAAGTCTTGCAGCCAGTGTGCTGCAACACAAGAGGAACCAAAGAGCAAGTACTATTGAGAGAGGCAGTTGCACTTTATGAGTGTAGAAATTTGATTTCAGGAAATGAGATGTTGTGCCTTTGTTGCTTGGATGAGAAAATTATAAGATACTCTTAATTACATAATTTTAGGTGGGTTTTGCTTTCAAAATGTAAAGCATGCCATACCTTACAGTCCCTACTGCTGAATCACCACACTGTATTACTAGAATTGGGTTTAGTTCATCAACCAGCTAAAGAAAGATACGTGTGCCTGGCTAAAGAATACTCTCAGTCAGTATTTGTCAGATTGGAGTCCAGGAAAATCATTCAGCAGTTTACAATCATTGTAATGGTGGACCAGATTAGTGAATATCTGCTGTGTGCATTCAGTCAAGTGTTCGTAAAAGAGCGAATGCTTCTTTGTGTCTTTCTCTTTGGTCACACGCAGTAATAAACTGAGTTCCAACAGTAAACTGCTCAGTCTAAACTTCTTGAAAACAACCATTAATTTCATGTCCATAACTTTTTCTCTGTGTCCCAGCAGCTGATTGCAATCAGCAGTGCCAATGTTTGGACACTCACGTATCTGATTTGTTGCATTGAAGTTACACATTTCAGTGCGTTATTGGTTCCTGCAGTAAAGGGCATTTCCAAGTTGTGCAAGGATTGCGTAATCCTTTGCAGTGGATTATATGATTTGAATTATAATTAGATGCCAGGCTAAGTACCCTTTTTGTCATATAAAAAGGTTTCTGAAAAAAAGGAAAATAATCTAGTCACTGTTGGAGTCTTTTCTGTACATTCTTAATGAAAGGCCTGTCACTTTATTTGATGGAGTAGTGTCTTCAGATTAGTGCTGCTTTCTTAACTATGTCTAATCTCATTTGATTCAAGCATCATGGAATAATAAAAAAATCAATGTAGCATAGGTTTGTTTTGAAGTCAAGGAGGGGGTTAGCAAATCAGTAAACATCAGTTCATCATGTTTAATTAGCTAACAGGAATTTTCTGAAACCATTAAACAGGATCTTAACAAGCAAATTGGATGTAGGCTTATTAATTTATAGTGAAGCTCTGGTGTAGAAACTGAAAACTTTAAATCTGACTCTGTTTTCCTTTATATAGAAATTACAAAACAATTTGTCTATATAGTTTTAGTAGCTCCTTCAATAATGTGAAGCATTTCTTCTAGTCCCCTTCCACCAACTTATGAAGTTGAAAAGATTAATATTTGTCTCCATCTTGGGATCATTTGCAAGAGCATAAACAACTCAGAAATTCCTTTACATATCAATATATCAAATACAAACACATGAACTGTGCAGTGTTAGAGCAGTGACCTTCAACCAAACTCTAAGTCAGGAATTTCTGTTTCCAAGGCTTCTCATTCTTGCTGATTATTTTCCTGGCACAATGTATGGATCTTTTGTGGTGCGTTGTTTGCTGGTGAATGAATGGAGGCCCTCTGGCTCATTTATCCTACTGTCTCACTTGGGATTTGAACTATGTTGCTGGAAAAGAATGTCTAGTACTCTCACTTTCAACTCTAATCCCCCCATCATTAAGCTTGCTATAGCAGTTCCCTGTTGCATAACTATTTTCTCAGCTATAGAGCCTAGTGATGGTTTTGAAGAGTAGCTAAGATTTACAGGATATTATATGTGCTTGTGCTTTTGAAGCTCTCCATCATTAACGTTTTATATCTTAGAATGAGAAAAAATACCTCTGTTTTGAGTAATTTTATTTCACATCCTCCATACACTTTCTTTTTTCAGTTTGGTTTGTCTCTTTTTGTATTGTCCTTGTCTCAGTTGAAATTAGGGCTATCTGATACCTTGTCATAACACTGACTTAAAAGCTATAATAGACTGAAAAGCACTGTGGATTGTTTTGGTTGGGTTTATTGGGGGGGTGGGTGTTTGTTACTTAGTTTTGTTTTTACAAAAAAAATACTTTGTATGCAGGCAGATACCTTTTAAGAAGAAAAATACTATTATTGAATATATCTGTCTTGATTTCCAAGTCAAGGAAATTATTACTTACTATAAGGTAATTTGGGATTTTTTTCATTACAATTCCCTAATATTGCTGGTTTTTTCTTACCCTACATCACAACTACTCAGAATATGAACAATTATTTTTTTAAATTGCATGCCTCTGCTGTTAACTTTCCCTTAAGACTTGCCAAAATAATGCTATTAAAAAAAATGCCTTGAGGACGGCATCACTTTACAGGAATTCAGTCAGAAGACAACATACCAACTGATGCAATTCAACTATGGATTTTTTTTTTTATTAATGGGGAGAAAAATTATGTATTTAAAAAATAGAAACCTATTATCTAGGCAAGTCTTGATCTACTTCTAGAGCTATTAACATGTTTACAGACTCTTCCACTAGTGAAACTGCACTATTGCTCATGTAACTGTAGGGAAAATAAAAACAAACAAGGAAAATTTTAGTCATTCCCACGTGTCAGCTTTTTCTCTAATCATGTTTTGCTGCAGGTCTTCAGTGATTTGTTCTGGTCTGTGCTAGATTCCCGTTCTTTATTCTCTTTACTGTCTCTACTAACTTCAGCTTAAAATTTTCTTGACGTCTTTTCATCTGATTGGTTTTAGCTACTGCTTTTCTTCCTCTTTACTGCATCTCACATTTATCTGTCTGTGTCTTTCTCATTAATATGGAGTTTATTTCCTACTTTTTGAAAATACTATTAGAAGGATTCTCTAGAAGTGGAGTCCATGAAACTGTAAGAGGAAAAGTGAAAATTTAAAGGACAAGATAACTTGAGGAGGAGGATAAAATAGAGTTGTTTAGTTATACCAAGAGAGAGAATGACTTAAAAAAAAAACGCAGTAAAATTTTAAAATATCAGAATTAGCAAAAATGGTCTAGGAAATTAATCATATTACTTTGCTCATGAAATTTGGGGACCATCCACAAGTGCAGTGCTCTTGACAGGTGTTCCACTGTCTTTCCATGTACAAGTTCTGTACACCCATGCCCAGCCATGTCATTAGAACTGAGAGCAGAAAATTTCCTTATAATGTTAAATATCTTATGGAAATATTCCTTTATATTGTAGCTTAAAGTACTTGAGAGACTTTGATATAGTTCTCTCAACTATACACTTCAGTATAATGACTACTGTGTTACAGATTGGTGCACTTGTTTCATCAAATTTCTAGATTTATCAGTTAATGTTTGTGTGACTTAAAATTAACATGGGTACTTGTGCCAATAAACTGCAGGTTTTACAGTGCAATGCTGTCAGTCTTGAAACTTGGTTACCCTCCTGTTCCAACAGAGCATAGACCCTCTTCCTGCAGCAAGCCTAATGCAGGCTCGCTTTGAAAGCCTTCTATTGAATAAGCCCTCCAGGACAGGAGATGAGCTAGGTTCTGGTTTAAGTTCCATTTTGTGGAACGCTACTGCTGATGTGCAAGTCTGCGCTGTTTTTGCATGCAGATTTACTTTTGTATTGTAAACACTTAGAATATCTTTAAAATAGGTGGATTATTAAATGAAGGGAAATATATCAAAGCAGACCTGCTGTTACCACTGCAGAGAGTTGAGCTTTGTCTTTTGCTCTTCTAATGTGAATACATAAAGCTTCAGACAGATGTTAGAGGAAATGTTTAATAAGTTAAACTCCAGTGCTTAAAAGCACTGAAGCTCTCCTTTCAGGTTGTACGTGATACATACAATAAAATTTGTGATAAGTTGTTCTGGCAATTACAAGATTACAGCCAACACAACCAAAGGCAAAGTAATACTAGAGGTAGAAGCCCGGTGCTTCAGCTGCAATGCATTAGGATTTTAACCCAAACTAAGACACACTTGTGTCACTGAACAGGTGTTCAGATATTGCTGCAAATCAAGGGCTCAGCTGAAGCAATCAGCTTTTCTCTGAACCTCAGCTGAGATCCTCTTAACTACACTTGAGAAACGAAGTTCTACTTGGAGGTGTCCTACTCTGCAGCAGTGTGGATCATCCCGCCTCTGCACTCGTGTTGTTCCTGGAGCAGATTGCTACAGAATATAGTGAGGTGAGGCTGGAGAACTTCTGAGGGGGAGGGTCAGTGCACACAGCACAGTGTCAATAGGAGCTTGTCATGAGGAATGCTGCAGGACAGAAGCCAGCAGGTAAGGAAGGCTCAGTGGTGATGGCTGACAAATCAACAGAATCCACCCTCCATTTAAGGATGGTTTGTGGCTTGAATGCAGTAACACTGCATCACAGAGTAGGAGGGAAACAGGAAGGGACTGGAAAGAAATCCTTTGGGCTATCTGCAGAAATACCAATAAAACTGGTATGTAGACAGACTTGGTAAGGAATTAAGCTTGCTACCACAAAATTAATCAAAAATACTCTGAACAAATTTGAATTGGCATTGCAAGTTTAGACTGGCTCAGCCTTTTGTGTTATCTACCTGTGGTGCTTTTTATCTGTCTCTAGTACTCCTGGCACTCTCTGTACCATATCTTCAAAGGAAAAGGAAATAGTTCTTTGTTTATGAGACTTACCCTGCATTTACAAAAATATGACTGGTAGCATTTTTGCATAGAAACTCAGTTGATTCAAAGAAATTTCTGACTTGCTGCTGGTGTTTTCTCCAACTGGAACCCAAGTATTTTAACATTTCAGCTCATTAGCTGTTTGGGTCCAAAGGTGTACTAAAAACCAAGTTACTGCTTTTTGCATATACGATCAGATGTAAGCAAAGGATTGTCTGACTCTTACAGACAGACTGACTTACTAAGCAAGTTATGAGGTTATGATCCATCTTGCTCTTTATGGCTGAGCTCTCCATAAAGCAGCTTGTGGTGTGTTACAATTTTTAGCCCAACTTTTAATGATACTCAGACATTTTTTTATATTGCTACTTATCTCAGTGCAAGTTATGTAGTATTGTGAGTTCTAGCACTAACTGCAATGTATACAAGGACATTCAGTTTGAAAACAGAGAAAACATCAATCTGAAATTAAAACAGAATTTATATTAAAACTTCCTTTGTTTCAGCTTTGTGCCCAGTGCCTTATAGACTCATTCTCACTGAATACAATAGTTTATTTTAATAAACCTGTTTATTTAGTCTTGACTATCTCAAAGGTCTTTTCCAACAAAATGAATTTATGATTATTGATCATGTTCAGGAAATGCACTATTTTTCTTTTCCTTTTTAATTATGAATTGATTAAAAAGAAACAAATCAGCAAGTGATTCTACTTTTTGAGGGTGTTGAATTTACAACTAAATTATTTTTAATTTCAAAGGGGTTTTTTTATTGCTTATTATGCAGCTTTTTGAATTATATCTACTGGCATGTTATGTTCTGTTCTCAACCCCTAAACAGTTATCACTTCATTGAAAAATAAAAGTCAACACAAATGAATGCATAAATAGGTAGGAAAACGTACCAGGCATGACTTTGTGGCTTGGAGTACCAGATTAATGAGGAGTGAGAGGCAAAGAGCAAGAAGGAGAAGACAAATCCTGTTAACTACACAGCTCAGAAGTTTAGAGCAGCCAAGCAGTAAGAATATGTGTACACAAGAGCAAAGGCAGGTTGCAGAGTAAAAAGGCTCAGGACTACTATGATCTTGCAGAAAAGGAGAAACCAAGCTCAGCCAAACTAAAACTTCTGTTTTAATCCATTTCAATGCAAAATCAGCTTGGTTTGCTCAAACCAGTTTTATCAGTGTCTTAAGCTAAGAAGATTGATTTAGCGCTGGGGTATGTGAGAGGAGCCACCATAGTCCTTCCTTTTGTTACACTGCAAAAACTGCCATGTAGTACGGTGCAGAATGAAGCACAACCTGAGAGCACGTTTTTCTGTTGGTCGTAATTTAGCAAACAGATGTGTGATGTATTTTGTTGTTATTTCTGCCACCAGTTTGATTCTTATCGCAAGTCAGTTTAGGTAGATTAGATAGCACTCAAATCCTAGAGTTAATTAGTCATGTGGATATCTCAGCCATTTTTAAAAAGCTGCATTATTTGTAGAACACCTTGAAAGAAAGGCCTAAGTTAACCATAAAGGTTCAAACACCAGAAGGCAAATAAAAAGAATATTTAAAAAAAAAAAAAAAAGGTGGAGCTTGATTCAGAAGTTCTGTGTCTCTGAGCAGCCTTATTAAAAAAATATGGCAGTCCTACTATTTCCTTCCAATTCTGAAGGGCAGAAGAACTGAAGAGGAATGTATTAAATGATAAAACATTTCAGACACACATTGCAGTAACTAGTAGTTAAAGAACCTGAGACAGGCCATGGTCCTGGATCTGCACATTTTTAAAAAACACACACTCCGCAGGGGCACAGGTTTGTGTTTTCAGTAAAATAGGACCATTTCATGTATCCAGTTTAGCATCTGACCACACAAATTGTAGACGTGGTGCAGTGGAGGTGAGGAACTTCTGGGTTGATAAGGCTGAGGAATTGAAAGGAGCAGGACTAGAGTTAAAGCTGCATCAGTCCACAGTAAAATTTTAGCATGGAATCACAGACATAAACTCATTTTTTCTTGATCCCCTCTCCCCACAGAGAGCTTAGCATGCTAGCCTTAATCAGATTTCTGATTATATGGCATACGTATTTACAGTCTGTTACTGTTGGATGCGTTACAGGTTCTGGCTGTTCAAGCTGAGAAGCAGCTGTGGAGCCTTTTTAACAGTGAATACTGGCTCAATTTCAGCACTGAGCTAATACGCTGCTTGTGCAGGTAGGATGAACTCCTATCTAGCTACAAAAGACCACACAGACATACAGAAAGAGGAAAGATTTACTAGACTGTATGGTCAACACTTTCTTTTTAAGTGTTTGATGATCTTAGTTCTATTTATTTATTGGAGTCTGATCACATAAATACTGTCCCAATTAGCTCTAGCCTTCAAAAGATCTCCTAAGTTGCTTGTACTGAATGTATTTGGAGATTTGTACTAGGCTTTTCTGGTGACATGCTAGATTCATTAATATTTGATTAACTGATTGCTGTCATATCACCTGCATTAAGCACAAACAAAAACTTGCCATTTCTGGGAATCAAAAAACATACACAGTACATTCATTTTAACTTTAGACCAGTGGCAGGAGAATGTGCAATAACTAATCTGGGCACAGAGAGTTAGGGAATTGCCCATACACTGGGTCAAGTATTGTTAAAATCTGCAAGAGCAAAGTGACACTTTCAAAATTCTTTGAACTAATTTGTGCTAGTGGAGCAGCTTTGTGCCACTTCTGCATTCCCTGTGAAATGCAAGAACATCTGCATGAATTGGACCAAAAGTCTCTCCTAGGACAAACTTATGCTTTTACAAGCATTGTAAGAACATAAGTATACAGGGATATTTACTACCCCAGCACGTCACCAAAGCTGTTGGTAATTCATCCTGTAAGAATTTTCAGACATTTTGGTTGTCTGTTTCTGTTTTAAATAGTTTTTTATTTTTTGTTTTGTTTTATCTGCATATACCATCTTTTAAACTCATTTATCCTTTTGCTACCCAGGATATCAGTGACATTATGTTCCCCCATTGAATAAGATTGCCTGAAAAACTGCTTCTGTTTTAGAACTTCAGCTTAATAATTAAAAATATGTTGATGTTATGAAATGGATAAAGTTGCACTCCTGTATGTAAGGAAAATAAATTAAGGGTGGTTAGTCTATGCCTTCCATAAGCAGTACATAAAGAATGATGAACCACTGTCTTAGTTGTTTCTTGTAAGCTACTGGTGATAAGTATTGAAATCCCACCAACTGAAAATACCTGATTTGAAGCCTGACATAAAGTAGCTTGATGTCTGTGGTATTTTTTGTGAGATGTCTGGCATGAAAATCTGCTGTGTAGTTGCTGAGTCAGTATGTATTTAACTCCTGACTGCTACTTTGTAGACTACATATCTTTACACAAACATTGGCCAGGACAGCATATACAAGTTGAGTAATATTTTGTATTTGTTTCTCTGTAGTCTGCAACGGATTTGCTAAATGTTGGATTGACATAAAAATGCACGTTAGAAGTATCCCTTCAGTGCCTAGACTGCCAACAATATTTATGCTAATAGTTTCTTTTCAGAGAATCTAGTGTCCTTACATCCTTCACAACAATTTGTCAAAATTTCTCCAAAAATATTTTGGACTTAAAACAATTTGAACAAGGAAACATGAAGCAAAGCAGGGACTAAAATAAATGAATTAGAGTATTGATAGCCTGTTCAGCATATTACGTGATACTGCATATTCCTAATAGCTCTGTCTGCTCTGAGCTATTCTAGTAAAACCACTCCTCTAGGTTCAGGCTGAACAGCATGTGTAATGTCTGTGACAGTCTGAGCCTTGGAGATAGAATTGGTTGAACAGAGTAGTCTATTCAGATAAATGTAGGGGATTCATTCACATGGAAATCATTCCTGGCACAGTTGAAACAAAGTATGAGTGAAAGAGGAAACAAAAAGGAGCCACGGCGAGCTGCACTCCCAGCACCAGTAAATCAGCAGAGCTTCATTGTTCACGATAAATGTAAGTTACTTCACATCACCTCAGTCTCACCCACAGTTTGAAGAGGTGGTGGTGACGCTACAGTAAAAGATTGCTTTAGATAAATTTGAAACCTGCTTCTCAGTTATGTGTAGAAACCATGTTTTGCCAGTATAACAGCAAGCTTTAAAGTGAAATTATTTTCACCTTCCTTAAAAGGAAGGTGAAAATAATTTCACTTTTTTCTAGTTTTTCTAGTTTTTCATATCTGTTTTTCTAGTACTGAAAAGTTGGATGAATAGTTTAGATCAGTAAAGGGTAGAAAAAGTGCAGACCTAGCTAGTACCAGCAAAAACATAGCACGGTACATAGGAAATCTGTATTTTTCTGAATTTTGTTGTGTCAGATGTGCTTCCACTAGGAGGAGTTGTCATCATATCTTTGCCCTATAAGATTCTCAGACTTGTGCTTTAATTTAACTCATTTGATGAAAATGTGATGGTTCACAAAGTAACTATAAATAATCTCTAAAGTTCACCTATGTCTACGTAGCTTGTAGTACACAAACTGCTAATTGGTAGCAAAATAAACATGAAAAGAAGCTTGCAGCCTATGGTATCCTACAAGCAAACTTACGTTTGTCATTTGCATTATGGCAAAAATTAAATGCATTTCTTAGAGATTACAATTAATTTTCAATTTCAAGTTTTCCATAGAACTTTGAGAATTTCAGAGTTTTAAATTATGTTTTATTAGTCACAGTTAGGGGAAAAGCTTGAAATGAAATTCCAAGAAAGAGGAAAGAAGGGTAAAAGTTAAATCTCATGTGTACACAGTCTTAGCATTATTTTTAAATATCTTTCTTTGTTTAACACTTATGTTGCAAATACTGATTATGACTTTAAAATATGGTAGTTTAGAAGTTCCAGGGGGACATACTTTCATTTGTATTTTAAATTCAATGTAATAGAGTCACTGCTTGAATTTAAGTGTTTGTTTTGATGTGTTTGCCAATGAAGTGTTGCAAGATAGTGGTACATTTGGTGGTGCAGTTTTTGCCTTGTTTTTGCTACTGTTTTCCTGTACTCATCTCTTTTCAACAAATCCTGAAATATGATTTTAGTAAAATGTGTTTTGTCACTTTTCAGCAATATAGCTTCTGCATAGACTCCCGTGGGATAAAGAGAGAGAGACCTTATTCAAGCCTGTCCTTTCATTAAGTGAGAAAGGGACTGTTTAAGAATACATCAACTTGGTATGCTTAAAAGACTTTCAGAATGTTCTAGAGCAAAAAAGCCCAGGATTTAAACGTCTTGGGTATCACAAATCAGAACTGAAATTTTCCATGCAGCTTTATCATTTCTCCTGTTCAGCTTTATCATTTCTCCTGTTCAAGGGCCTTGATTTTTGCACTGAATCAAAAAAACTACAGTGACTTAGAGTGCTGCCACTCCCCAGAGGATTACCAATCCCTTTACTGTATTTGTTTCCAGAACACAGTTGGCCAAAGTAAGGAAGTCTGTGCCTCACTTGTTTTATTTTGCAGTCCCGGGTACATTAAAGGGTTTATGTTTACATGCTTACTCTGTTCTGGATGGCAGAGGAGTCCATAACCTGTAGCAGGATTTGACTGGACACTTAATGTCTCAGATTTTCACTTTTGCTGTTTAAGCACTTCCTTGTCATTGCTTGCTTTGTGGCAGCACAAGTTTTTTTGTGGATGTACAGTGAAGGAAAGAAGATACCTGAGTTGACTTGAACTAACAGCCCCTTCCTCTGGGTAACTTTCTCTGCCAGATCAAGTCTCTCTCACATCTTTTTTCATTATTTTCCTGTGTGTTTTCTACATGTTATAACAGGGATTTATCAGAGGTACTACTTTGATCACTTTTATTTCTTTGTTTCATTTTGTTAAACCATCATCACTGCAAGAACATAAGCCTTTTTTTACATTATGTTCTTATGCTTTCTTTTTCCCTCTTCACCCTTGATGCCCTGTGTACAAGGTTTCTACATAGGTCACATTCCTATCTATGAAATTTTCTTACTTAGGTAGTTCTTCCCTTGAAAGATGTTCTTTTCATGTAAGTCTAGAGTTGAAATCTGATTGTGCTAATTATTCCACAATGAGTAATTATCACCCATCATTGCTTTTCATGCAGAGTTAACCAAAACGTCAAGGTTTTCCATATTGTTCCTATCTGAGAAAAAGAATGGTGATCATTTACTTGTGATGTCATCCAGTTTACATACAAGGTACCAAGCTCTGTTCCTGTGAATACAGAGAGGAAGGAATTTTTGGTTCTAGTTTCCAACTCCTTTTAGCCACAGTCCTTGGCTGAATAAGTGCTTTCTCTGGACTGACTAGTGCACAGTACCGGTATTTGTTTGACCAGTGTCTGACACTTTGGTTCTGCTGGTGGATTGCTTTTCCTGTATTTCTGCTGCTTCTGTCTCTTGCCCTGTCTTGCAGGTGCCCTTCCCTTTTTGCTAGCAGAAACGATGGACTTGGCTTTATGATAGACTTTAATAAGTGCATTACCAGCCCATAGCTTTATTAGGTTAGGAGAACCTTGTCCAATTCTTAACTGGAAAATTTATTTAAGGCAGTAGGCTAGAACAAGTGTCATGGAAATTATGGCAAATTACCATTACTGTAGAAACAAATCTCAGAGAAGAAGGTTACTTTTCTCACTAAAATGTTAACACTTCTGTGGAGATGAAGCAAGCTTTTGGGGTCATTGACTGATATCTTCTGGCTTTCCCACTCTGCATTTAGTATTCCTTTTACAAAACAGTTATCTTTTGAGATGTTTCCAAACTACACAGATTTACTGTATTAAGATGTAAATCTGTGTATTTTGGAAAATTACCTGCACTACTTACAACATGTCTTGCAATTGGCAAATTGTTTAAAGGAGGGAGAGGAGAAATAGAATTATGACTTGGGCTGCAAAAGAAGAGGTAGTTCTTTTGTATTAAGATGGTAAAATCTCTGAGAGGTGACATCACAAACTTCACAACCACTTCCAATTTTTTTAGTTTTTCATTCTACAGCATTCAGAAGCTGGCACTCCAATGGCAGAAACTTTCTGCCATTTGAACATGTGTTACATTAAAACAGTCCTGAATGAATTGCTTAGTTAAGCATAAATAGTTGTGATCAGCAAAGGGGACAGACCTTTGGTCAGTGTTATTACTCAGTGCCACAACACAGGACCTGAGGTGTACATGATGTTGCATTCGAAGGTCAGAGTTATTGAGGCTGTAATTTAGAGGGTTTGTTGATTTCACCAACGACAGAAAAAGGTAAAGGTACATCTGAAATGGAAGTACATCGGAGTCTATCTGAAAACAAAACTGATGGGCCTTTCATTCAAGTTAAAAAGCATGCCAAGTTCAAGTGATTAAAAGCCTTAAGAAAACTTACTTGGGCAGCTGTCCAATATATCAATTTATCCTAATAAATTACTTTGCCACAGCAGGAGGCTAGTTTTAATTTGGAAGTACAATCCAAGTCAATTTTGCTGAAACAGCAAAGGCACAATAAGGGAAACGACTTTCCAGATGAGATGAAATTGCTGGCTCTACCGACTCACATGAGTAATTTTGTTGGGGACAGGATTACACCATGATATGTGGCTTGATCCTTGTCATATTACTGCCTGAATCCCAAAGGGAGACTGAAAAAGGAGCATGAATTACTGTGCCTGGAATACTTACTATAATCATACAGTGATTTGGAGTTACTCAGTCTTGGTGCCCTTTGTCGTACACACATACATGCTTTTAAAAAATTACAGTGATGCGAATTTGACAAAATCATAGCTGAAGTAAGAATCTGGTATTACGTATCGCTTATCTTGTGTTTGGAGTATAACAAGCCAACGTCAGCAGCAGCGTCTTTTAATGGTTCTGGGATGCTGGGATAGAGGAATGAAGTAATGAATTATCAGTATAGTAAAGCATTGTAGTGTGAACAATTGGATTTAAAAGCTACAAGGTACAGAACATCTTTCTCTGTGCATTTGCATCACGTGTGCCCCAGTATGCATGACTGCAGCTGTGAGAGAGAATGCAGGAAAGCACACTGAAAGTAAAAGTTCATCTCAGTAGATCAGAGAGCCATGCTAGGAATCTCCCTTTATTACTAATTTCATAACTTTTTAGCAGTAACTTGATTTCGTAAAAGCCTCTGAACAGGTGGTGCTCAGGAATAGAATGATACAAAGCTAGGTTGGATTTAAATTGTTTATTTTTATGTGAAAACCCCTGAAATGGTATAAATTATGGGGATAGTTCTGCAAGACCTTCCACATAAGGAGTCCAGAATAACTTCACTCTTGAGCTTGTTAAGTAGTAACAGAAGAAGTCTAACTGAATAAACAGAAGCATGTCATGATGCCTTAGTGGTTCTATCCCACAAAAATCTGGTGACCTGACTAAACCTATGATGATCTCTTTTTACAGGTCCTCATATGTACAGGAACTGACAGTGTTTGGAATAGATAAATAGAACAGAGATCTATTATTTCTCTGTAATACATGCTGTCATTTATATTTTTCTTCCCTTCCTTTCTCTGGAAAGGAAGGATATTCATTTCTTAGTAGGGAAAAATTATGTGCCCAAAATCTGCCACACACTTTGCCATTGTGTTCATAATCATATTTTGCATCTTAAAATATGTTGGCATTACCTGCCTTAAAGAAAAATTAATTCTGTTTCCAGAGATAAAATAAATGGTGTAAAAGTAGAAGAACAATAGGAAACTCCCTCTGCCTATAACCACATCTCATAATGATGTATTTAGTGGTTTTTACAGTTTATTTTGCAATTCTGTTTTACTCTTAACCTTGATCAGGCTATGAATATATCTTGAGTCCTGACCACTAGGCCATACCCTGCACCAGTGTAATTAATACTGGTTGAATAAGAGTTGTTTGAGTTTATTTGCCAAACCTACCATTAGCAGAAAGATCAGAAAGGCAATTAGTTATCTTGTGAGAGAAAGGGCATTTTTTTCTCCTTCAGCTGTAGGAACAAATTTTTCATTAAAACAAAAAGGATACGTGTACTGAGGTGTTAGCAAGGACTTAATGGCATGTAAAAGTGTGCCATAAATAATCCCATTCAAAGGTGTAATTGCAGTACATTTGAAAGCAATGCATCCTGTATTTCTTTGTATCTTTTCATACAAGGGTAACAACATTTTCTGCTTGAATTTTGTTTTGTATGGGGATTTGGAGGACAGGGGTATTGTTATTTTGGTTTGCATTTATTTGTTGGTTTGGGGGTTTTTTGGTATAAATTAATAACAGAGCAAATGCAGCTGGCCAAGTAAGATTAGATAGCCACTGTTTAACAATGTATTTTTAAAGAGAATGTTGCTCTGTGGAAATTCTGGGATTCCTTTCATGCTTAGTGCAGAATTTCTTTCTCTTCTTGGATGATAAATGTGATGACTTTATAGCAGTTATTGTAGATATGTTTTAATTGTCATGTACTAATATGGAATCTTAAGTATTCACAGTTAAATATAAAATTTGTAGTCTTAAAAAATATATTCTTAGTGAAGTTGTTGAACAGTTTTAAAAACAAGAGCCTTTATGACAACAAATTTGAAGTCTCTTACTTTAAAACGTATTGACCAGGAAAGAGGTATTTGTCCATGGTTTTATTTATGTTTTAACCATCTAGCTGTGTTTTTCCTTTTGTCTCTCTGAGAATCATATGCCCTTCATGCTGACCATCTTGCAATCTGAAAGTACCTGTTTAAAGCAAGCCAATAAATGAAAGATGTCAGTGGCTGAGCTTGTCCTCGCCTCACATAAGAATGTTCTCTGTGGCTTTAACATTCCTTAAGGAAATTCTTTTGTGGTGCGTCAATTAAATGTGGAGATTTTCTGGTTAATATTACTCCACAAGATACTCTTAGTTACTGGAATTCCACTGTTCTTTAGCTGTATACTCATCATCCATAGCCTGCAGTATTTTCACAGCAATGAAAAACCTGCAATAAAGCAAATAATATAACAGAGTATTCCAATGGACAATAGAGGGATTTCACAATGTGACTTGCAAATTAGCAGGTTTGTTCTTTAATAGACTATGAAGTGACAAATTCCAGAATTACAGCTTCCACAGTGTAATGGTGTATGTGTCTCTGAAGTGTAACCATTTTGACTTTTTTCCAAGGTTGAGCACTGAGGCAAAATTCACAGAGGCTTCCAAAATAATGTCTGGTCCAAAACATTTTGTGTATTACTAACAGTTGCTGTTCTAACTGAAATGCTTTTAAAATATTTCTCGGAATGTATTGTACTTTAACACAGGTAATACTCCTACCGTGGCCTACCTTTCTGCAGAACAGTATTTTTAAGTTTGCAATTAAAAAAAAAAAAAGACAGACATCAAAGCTTTTCTAGTGTTCCA
The DNA here is from genome assembly GCA_013397865.1 of Struthidea cinerea. Taxonomy (NCBI): domain Eukaryota; kingdom Metazoa; phylum Chordata; class Aves; order Passeriformes; family Corcoracidae; genus Struthidea; species Struthidea cinerea. Next base: position 1,892,353 of record VZTI01000775.1, read on the forward strand.
AGAATTATGAAAATGCTGAATGGCTTTCCCCATCTGACAGAAAGCAACACTGACTCTTTGGTGACCATAACATGTCAGCCTTTGGGGCAGCTCCTTGTGTGCTCAGAGTAAGTAGATGTGTTAGAACACGTGGTTTGTAGCTGAAAAGTCATAATTATAGTTGGTTTATCCAGAGCTAATGAGCAAGTACTTCTCCTGAGGTATGGATAAGAGAAATATCTTCAACTGAAAATAAAATAACAAAAATATACAATTAAATGCACTAGGTGTCTGAACATGAGCATTTCCTGCTTCTGGCATCAGTGTTCTGACAAGAAACATTCAGACCACAAGTTGCAAGATTTAGAATTGGGCATCCTTGAATTGATTTAGGCTATGCTCAAACTTGCACATAAAAGTGTCTTCAGAAACTCAGAAATTCTTGGAAGTTTAAGTATCTGTCTGTGCAGATCTCGCATAACTGCTTACATAGAGCAGTGTAGCAGGAGAGTATTTTATGTGTCTTTTATCTTGTGATGTCTATCCTGTGTCCATCTTAAAGTCTATATTTTATTTCATCTTAGCAGCTGGGGAAAAAAGTAACGAAAAATATTCTAACTTACAGATAACTCAAATTCAGATGACATAACGGAAAGCAAACTGTAAAAATCTTTCTGTTGTTTTTTTTCCTTAGAAATACTCTGTAGCAGGTTGACTTGAGCTATGTTCCTACATACAAACACCCACCACAGAATCTTAGTCATTTTGACTGTCTTACGGAGAATGCAGTTTCATTCATATCCTTCATATTCTTACAGAAAACACTACTCCTTTGGCTATTCCTCTTCATTTAATGCATTTTGTCATATGTGTCACACATAAGAAGAATGACATTATCACTGAATGAGCGTATTGAGAAACATTCTTTGAATGCAAAGGCTGAGTATATTTTAATTGATACTACAGTATCAAGTGACTCTGTTGATTCATCTTCTAAAAGATTAATTCAGCTGCAAAAGCTAAACAACATATAGTCTTCAACATTCCCTGCTTCCATGAGGATTACAAAGAAACAATGAATTAAATGTAAAAATCTTAATGCACAGATATTCTTACTGTGCAGCCAAGTGTTAATCTCTTTGGCCATAATAGTGAAACTTGCCTGTTATGAAGTGCTTTCTGAGTTCAGTCATTTAACATTCCTAAGCAATGTTATTTGTAATTTGGTTTTGTTTTTCAGTCATAGGCTTTGGGAGGAAATAGATCATGAAGTATCTACCCATTTCAAACTGGCTGACCCAGCTTGGTCTTGCAGAATACTGCACGCTCTTTGAACAATATGATGGTATAGAGGTGAGAACTGTCCTTTTTCAATAAAATTCTTGAGAAAATGTTAAGTAAGATCTTTGAAGCTACTAAAAAAACCACAACGAAAATGTGTCTGTAAAAGTTCCCATTGCGTTACCCTGAGCATCTGCTGTTCAGTACTGGAGTTAACAACAATCTTGTGTTCCTTCTTACAAACTTTTTGTTGAAGTTTGAAGAGCAGGCATATTGCATTTGTACTCTTTTGTGGGTTTTCTTGGAGGATGATTTTGGATTTGGGAGAAGGGTGTTGGGTCTTTGAGAAAAGAAGTGGAGCCCTCTGCCACTGTTGCCAAAGCTGAAAAATCCTTTCTACCAAAATGTGAATTCAACCTTAGTACCAACTTTTGCATTTGAGCAAACCTAGAAAGGAATAAATTAGAAGTAATAATTATTCAGCTCCCTACTTCCATGTCATTACTTACATATGAGTTATCATTTGAGAAAGAGTATTACATTCTCAGGCATGACTGAAGTTCTCCAACAGTGAGAACTTTTTTTTTTTAAAAAACAGTGTTAGCTAGTGACTTAAGAAATTGAGGCTTTCAGTAATTAGAGCACTATTCACTCTAAAGCAAATAATGTTAGGCTTTTGGAGTGGTTTTAGTTTGAAAGAAAGACTTTAAAATTACAGTTTCAAAAACAGTGGTTCACACTAGAAACTCTGTGTCAATTGTCTTATTATTTACACAGTGAATCAATCTCATTTTGTGTTTTAGGGTCCAAATTGCAAATCTCCGTTAGAAAAGGCCACTTTCAGTAACATGACTTCCTAGTAACAAAATACTGTACGTTCTATGTACCTTTCTTGATCTTATTTACCGTGAAAACACAGAACAGTAAAAATATAAAGAAATATATTTTGATATATTTCCTATTTGCTCTGAAAGTTTTCATCATCAAATGAAGCTTTGTACCTACTTACAGATCAACATCAAATTGAAATTCTGTACTGACTTATAAATACTGCCTGGAGTTATTCAGCAACTTATTTTGAAAATAAAATAGTAATGAGTTTTTGGACAGAAAGTGGATTAAAAGAGAACCATTCAGGTTTGATTACCCAAATGCATTATATGGAAATTCTTGTTCTTCAAAACAGTGTCACAACTCATGTTATCTACTATCACAGTGAATATCATCTCCCTTATACACAACCTTCCTTTCCAAAATCATTATTCCTATCAGTTCATGCTGAGATATATATAATCTTCCTATATTAGTTTAAGTGCAATTGGCATACTAGCACTTTTGGGGATTTTTTTTTTTTTTTTTTAACTCAAAGAAGTCATAGTTTTTAGAAACTCTCCAGCTAACTTGACCAGATGTGTTTTGAGAAGAAATTGAGAGATGATGAATTAATGTTTCAAAATAAAAACACCTCATTCCTTCAATGACATATCTTATCATGACAAGGGGGCTTCATATAACTTATAAATATACTTACATTTGCTGTTATGTAGCTTAGCTGTTATGGTATGAGAAACAGCAAACGTATCTGAAAGACACTTGAATTCTCCTGTATTAATAGTATAATATTTTTCTTACTTTGGCATTTGCTACAGGACTTATTCCATCTTACAGAAGTTGATCTTAGAAAACTGGGAATTGAAAATCAAGGCCACCGAACACACCTCATTTCCAATATCCTGCTACTCCAGGAGGTAAAGCAAAAGAGAGGTAAGATTTCCATGTTGTCTCCTAAAGACTAAGGAATGAGCTAAGGCAACCCAAGCTTCTCTGTCACAAGGGATGATAAACAAATACCCTGATTCAGCCTGGAAAACTGCTCTGAATGCAGATCACTGGGGTACTTTACACATACAGTAAGAGGAATTGTTAAACATCAGTTTAACAAAAATTAAACATTCATATTTTGGCATGGGTTTACAAAATAACATACCCTGTATTTTTTTATAAAGGTTGTCATTTTGAAAAGGCTCCACTTTCATTCCAGTATCTATTGCTCTCACAGTCTTCATCTTAACAAGACACAGTAATGTTAACACACCACAATTGATGGAAGTCTGTGTCACAAATGACTTCCTCATTTGGAAAGATTGTATCAGAAGGTCTAAACCAAGCTAATTTGTGCACATCCCACTTCATCCCTACTGAGGAGAGGAAGAGTGCTTACACAGTTCAAAAGCCCTTCTTTTCCATTAGGGACTTTGCTATGAATTAAGACTTGATCACTGCATCATTTGTTGTGTTTATCAGTCCAGTATCAAAATTCAACTCAAGTTTATGAGAGTTGGAACAAGCCCTGTAAGACATTCTAGTCTGAGTGGAAGGATATAGTGAGAAGTTATTCAACTGTGACTTTCGTACTGGATATTTTGAGAATTGTTCACAAGATAATGAGATAAAAGTATTATGCATTCTGCCCAATAATTCTTCAGATCACTGCTGAAGGCTTTTACAAATTTAATGTGAAGCAGTTAGTTACTTGGTTAACAGTCCTGCTTCTATATTCTCTTGGTCAAGATAAGACTTTTGGACCATGTGTAGAAATTGAATATTCATAAAATGTGTTTATCAATTGAAGTTTTCAGAAGGAGCTAGAACTGATTGTGTACAAGTAGGTCAGTGTACTTCCTCAATGTTTTCTGATGAGTTCAATATTGGTTTAACAGTTACACAATTGCTATGGCTCATAGGTTTGACTGTGGATATAAATATGACATTTTTGTAACTGCTACTGTGAACAGATTAGGAAATAATTTCAGTTGATGATTGCAGTGAAACTGGATGTGTTTCAATTGATATTTGTTTTTGCATGCATCGGGACTATTTCATAATCTTTTCAGGTATTGCAGTGCAGAATGTATTACAGCTGACAATGTAGCACTGTTTTTCAGAGGAACGGACTGTTCAAACTGTCATTCATGTGGTAAATTGATTTGTAGATAGTTATACAACATTTCAATTAACTCACCAGAATGTTCCAACTCATGATTGTTCAGCTTCAAATACGTTGAGCTACATCAAATCTTGATGTATTGCTGATGACTTCAGTGAATATGAATTTTTTCACACAGATTTTGCAAAGTGACAGCATGATGCCATTTGAGTTTTGTTTTTTTCTTTTTGGCAGTTAATGGCTAGAACTCTAAGCTAAATTCTAGCAAAATTAGTGCTGGTTCTTATTTTTATGGGCATTTATCTTGAGCAATGTTTCCATTCTCTGTTGGGTTTTGGCTAATGATAATTAACTGTATAATTGAATTATGTGCTTAAAAAAAATACAGACACATTGATCTCCAAGTTCTGTTTACACCAGAAAATTGCATCCTCAATAGCTTTCCCTATTGTATTAAGGATTTCTGGGAAGGTTGAAAACAGATTGGTTCAGTCAGTCATACATGAGAGTGTAGACTGGTTTGTTTTCACAGTAGGGACTAATGGTTGTTATCTGGTCTCCAGCCTGTTATGACACGGTTTTGTTTTGTGTCTGTCTTTGACAGAATGCTGTGTCTAGGAGCAAAGTGCCTAATCAGTTACACTGAAATGCTTGTTTTCCAGCACTGAACTTCACTGTAGTTAGACATTAGAGAAAACTTTTAGAATTTTCTATTCTATTAAATAAATGCTAATGTCCTACTAATGTACTTACTGGAACAGAGCAAAAGCTATCTTATTCTGTTTGCTGTTATTTTGAGCCTTAAACAACAGCATTGTATTTGGTGCTGGTTCAACAGTTTCCAGAGAGTGCTTCAAGTGATAAGTCACTTTAGTAAGTAAGCATTTTCACGGGGTTAAAAGTGAAATTAAATTTTGGGTATTTTTGTGAAAACATTTTCTGTTTTCTAAAATGTTATCTTGGCTCTGAAACTACTCTGAACAGGACATGTCTCAGTACACTAAGATTTGGATTCATCCTGTCTAACTCTAGCTACTTGGGCTGTATTTCCACAGTAATTAATACCAAGATCTGTGGATTGACATCATCTGTTCATTGCCATAATGCCCAGCAACACATGAGACCTGGATGAAACATGTGCACATGATCACATATCTGTTGAATTAGGCAGAGTACACAATATGAAGTTCACTAGCTTGATGTTTTTATGCCATCTTTATGGCAGCCAGTGATAGGGAAGTGACTAGGATAACTGATTTGTGAGCAGCATTAGCTAATCAGTAGGAAAATAAACATTCAAAATTGTTAAACCACTTCAGCCCAGCAGAATGAATTTAATAGTGGATCAGTGATTTGCATAATGGGGCTCTGATATTTTTGGTCTGTATCAGAAAACTTAAAAGCTGCTGTGCTGTTAACTCTTGACCTTAATTGAAGCTGAGTTTCCAAAATGCCAGCCTAAGCAGTCTGTGTCCTTTTCATCTTTCCTTAGCTGCTTTTTCCCATCTCTCTAGCATTCCTTTAGTTGTCTGTAAAACTATCCTGCAGCTGCATGGTGAACCCATTGGGAAATACGTCTAGCTGAAAAACAACCTTCTTTTCCTCTCCTCTTCATCCACGTCAAGTCCCGAAGCCAATTCCCTGTTGAGCTGCACAAACGCTCATACGAGCCTGAATGGCCATGGAAGAGACAGCAGAGCTGAGCCCTGGTGGCTGAAACAGCCCTGCTGCCCAAACTGAAACCACAGCTGAAAGTGTTAAGTGGGAGGCAAGTCATTCTCTACTCCCTCTACTATTGGAAAGAGAGAGATTAATTCAGCAGATAATTCAGTTCACTACCTTTTGTAGGTGTCTATATTTTTTGTTAATTGCAGAGATATACCAGGATGGCTCTTCCTGGCATATCTCTTAGCAAACACTGACAGCTGATGGAATTAATTTAGGCCTAAAAGCTAAAACTGTGGTTGTTCTGGAATATTTAATCTCTTCTTCTGAGTGCAGCCTTACAAATTTCAAGAAAGCATTTGTTTCCTTTTCTCTAAATATTGATGATCTCCAGTATTTGCTTAGGATTTATCACTACCTTTCATTTCCTTGCAAATCGAAGTATACAAGTGGAAAAGTGTTTCCAGTTTCTGAAGATTTACTTCCTAAGTGCAAAATTGTTACCAGTTCTAAACATACTTCCTATCCCTGTTTCATGAACAGAAGACTGTGTGGCCGTGTAGACAATCAAACTAATAGTTTCTCTAGGATCAGCTAGTGGAAAAGTAGATGTCAAGTGAAAACATGAAAGAGCACAGCAATCCATAGTGATGCTTTCTTAGAATACTTTCTCAGCCTCTAAGCATTTAATCTAACAAAACGCTTCAAAAAGGTATGAATGGGAAGAGACATGAATACTCATTCCATGAACTTTTTGGCTATATCTTGACTTAGCTTTTGATGTGCACTGTAGCATGTTCTGGATCTTGATGTCCTGCCATCTACACCAGTATCCATTCATGTACTCATCACATGCTGTGACTCCTTTGAGATGTACCTTCTGTTTTCTGTTCCAGGGAAATTGTAGAGTTGAGGGGTGAGGCCTGCAACATGCCTGGGCTTGTCACAGTGTGGAATAGAGGTGCATCCAAAATTCGGGTACTAGCACCTCTAAGAAAAGCAAAAAATATGGGCTATGCTCATAGGAATGTTCTCAGTGGCTAACTAGCACCTGTTTGAAATATTTGTTTGTCATCTTAGAAAAGCCAGGAAATTACATATCCGCTTCTAGAAGAGGCTTCTTGTGGTATAACAAAAAGTGGTGACAAATTAAATGTAATCTGACTCTTGTATTACTCAGAAAGGTCCTTCTTCCCTGAGCATGAGACATTGCACTCTGTCCTGCAGCAATCAGCAGTTCAGACACATCCTGAAAGCCACAGCCCAGTACTTGCAGAGTAGTGCTACTGGAAGGAACTGGGGTTTTCTCAGTATCCTCTAATACGACTAAAGCAGGGTTTATGCTATGTGGGATTGGACCAGAGTGTTAATTAATCATATTGTTTTATGTTTGGGGTATTTGTCTCATTTAGTATAGTGTGCTACAGTCTGTAGGAGCGTGATTCTATTATGATTTCTTATGACCTATAGTAAAAGAATAAATCATGCTTCAGATGTGTTGAGGAATCCCATTATGATGTGACCAGCTCCTTCAGTCCAGTAGAAATGGTACCTATAGAGAGGGAAATGTAAACACATAAACGAAAATGTGTATTCTGATACAATTTTAAAAAGGCCTTGGGTATTGCCAGACATGTAAGATATTTCTTTCTTCCCTTTAGGGACATGAATTTAAATACAGCATTATATTTGAAAACTTTGTATCATTTGACTATTAAACTATTGGTATACATTTGCATGTATTCGTGATGTATGCTTCTATATATCACTGGTTGAGTGATGAGTGGAAATAAATATAGAAAGCAATGTGATAAGTTTGTTTTTTTTTTTTAAGGAGGTATTCTAAGAGCTTGAACTTTGTTTTTCAGTAACTTCTTTTACTGAGATGAATTCTGAATAATAGCATAGCCTAATGTGATTTCATTAACATACTGGAGTGTTTTTCTCTGAGAGGCAAAAAGTATAAAGAATATTTCCTTTTTGTCTTGTACCGGCTTTCTTATCTAGCCTTACTGGATTTAAATAAAATATATGCATTGACATAATTTATTGTGGGTAAACATAAAGTAATATGCAAAACCTGAATTAGATTGAATGCAATGAATATTCCATAACTTCCTGCTTTTGGATTTTGCATTTAAATTCTTAGATAACTGTTTCTGCCTATGTTGTATTTCTTGCCATGGAAGACCTAAGTTGTGTGGTATTAAGAAGGAAGCTGAGCAATCACTACAGAGCCTGACTTGTGCTTGGGACAATGTAAATAGAGAAGTCCATCTCCAGAGAAGGTGTAAAATAACTGAGGGAGACTCTCCTGTGTTTTTATTAGATGACCATTATAATTAGCATAAAGCCATGACTGTTTTGGCATTGTCAACACCAAATATCTTGCCTTTGTCACTCTCAGATAAAGTCCTTCTACACATTCTGGTGCTTTTGCTCTTTGAAACATTACAAATGCAGCCATAGTGCTTTGGGCAGTGGTATATAGTGTCAACCTGTCAGATTCCAACCTCATGCTAAAATACGGTAGTAGCTTTGCCAACAGAGGGAGAGGAAGCTGCTTTGAGCACTTTGATCTGTATAGTAGAGGTGGCATTGCAACCTGTGTGGTCTATTTTGCTCTGACTGAGAGACACAAGGATTTGGAGTTTTCTGCTTTTTCTGTTTGAGAAGGTCAGAAATGTAAATGCTGTTACAGAGTTGTTAACAAACATCTCTGACAGTACCATTTCATCAACTGAAAGTTCCAAATTTGCTTACTGGTGCTTTCTGGCCTTCTGTTTATCCTTGCCTCTACATCAGTTATGTTCTAAATTAACAACATCTGTCACAGGCAAAGAGAGGCTGGTAATTCTCCTGTATTTGAGACTTTTAACAGAAACATGGAGAAACTGAAACTTGCAAGGAAGTCTTAGATTCCCAGTAACAGTTCTACCACTGCTAAAAGCAAAGAGAGGAAAACAGACCCTCTAGTAAAAAGGGACCCGTAAGACATTGTCCAGCTTCTTTCCAGTTTAAAGTATCATTTACCAAAACTAGACATCAAATGAAAACTGGATTTAGTGTCATTTCACCAGTGTATTTCAAACTTTTGAAACAGGTCTGTCTAACCAATGCCAGCACAAATGGCTTCACATGATTTTCAATACCAAATTGAAAGAGGGGGGAAAGGGACACAACATATTATTGTCACAGAATCAGTGTGATTTATTTTTAATTACTAATTATTTTTTGTCCAAGATGATAGTTTTATTCTTTTATGTCTGTCTGACAATGACTGAGTTTATATAACTCCTCAAACTCTCTTGCTGTACTACAACATTGTTTGCAGGATGATCAGCTATGGGACATGTCTGCTTGCAAGCTTTTCTGAGGCTGGGGATTGTGAGGTTTCTGAACACTGACTCATAACAGATAACTCTTTGGGAGTTTGTGAAAGACCTCATGTCTCCAGACCTAAGACAGGTCAAATAGCAAGAGATGATGTTGGTAGTTTTATTATGGAGGTCTGGATAGGTGCTGACTAAACTTGCCTGTTTCAGTTGGCATCCAGGGACGACATTAGAAAGCACAGATAAAATAAATATTGTCAGATTCCAAGTGTTGGAGCATTTGTCAATTGATATTGTCATTCTTATTTGCCCTGATACTAGCAAATAAACTTGATTTCCTAGCCAATAGCTATGTTCATTACTTTTTCTATGTGGCATCTGGGGGAGTTGAGGCTCAAGTGTAGTATTTTGTTTGTCTGGGTCCTTTTTCTTCTAAGACAAGTCTATAGTAGCAAATTGCTTTGACTTTTGTTTATCGGGGAAACTACAAGAACTGCTGTGTTGAGCAATCCACACATACCATGTCCTCATTGTGTGTAGTTACTTCTGCATTTTATCACTGCAGCTACAGAATATTGCTTTTGGAGTAAATGTGTTTTCTCCTGGTTATTTGAGGAAGACTGGAATTCTGACATTTAAGGACAAATTGAAAATTTCCAATGAATCCACTTGTTTTGTCCCATTGTTTTCTTTGTTTTTGAAAGCCAAGCACTTTTGAAAATGGTCTCAAGAACTGGCAAGTACACAACTCTTGGCATAATTAAGGCATGCAAGCTATAGCAGTACAGGTCTTGAGACCTATGTCCCAATTGTGTTCCTCCTCACTTATCTGTTCAGTTAGCTGCTGTTTTGGGTGTCTTTGCAGGTGAAAAGATGCACCTGTACATACTCCCCTCCTTCAGAAAGCAGAAGCCGAGGGTGGCTATGGAAGGCCACAGCAGTGTGTGATGTGTGGCCATCAACGGCCAGCACACTGCTGCTTTCTCAGCCTCCCTCAGGATGATGTCACAAAGGACAATGCTCCAGTGCTACTGTCTGTGGCAAGGTGATACACAGACACCAAGATGCCATATACATAAACAGATGGCTCAGGGGTATGGCAGGTTAACGTGGAATGCTGATGGAGGGGGCTTGACAGAGGTGCTGTGCTTCTTTCAGGACATTGGTGCTTCCAGACTTCATCCTACAGCTCAGTAAACTCATTTCCGAAGTAGATAGAAAGTATCAAAACAACAGAAGTTTTGCAATGAGGAATCTAATCTACCTTAATGTGGAGTAACTCACAACCAATGGAGCTGCTGTAGGGTCCTGTGAATTTTTCCTTCTTGCATCTTGTAGGCAAATTCTCTGTAACAGCTTTGCATCAAGTATGTGCAAAGATGGGTTGTGTAAATTGTCAAACTTGAAGACAAAGACCAATTTTCAATTTCACCTGAAGACAAAATAAAACTTTAGGAAAAGAATGTAATGACTCATGCAAGAGTAATCACAGTTTAGGCAGGGCTGCCCAGCTACAGTCCCATTACTTAGCACGTAGGCATGCTACTAAGGAAATTACTGCCCTTTTTCTGGTTCTTAGTCATAGAAAAGATGACAAGCATGACACTACTTCCTATGTAACTACAGTGCCTAAAAATTTCCTGAGTTATTAGAATCAGCCAATAGAGACCATCTTATGTGCTAACGGATCACAGTTTTTGGCATGGTTTTAAATGTCTTTTACCTGTACTGTGGAACATGTGGTTTAGATAGAGAAGCAAGACATTTTCCTTTATGCAATGAGGAAAATAGTAGTTTGCACTTCTGTAGCATCTTCCACTTGATAAGATGATAGAGTACTATGCAGTCTTCCCTGTGAAAAATAACTACCACTGTGATGTATGTTACAAAAATGTTAGTATATTGTTAGTTAGGTAATAGGTGGGTCAGAATACTAGAACTGAATGTAGAATCCAGGTATCTCAACTCCACTTTCTGTATTCTCGCCCTAATGCCATTTTTCTTGCACTGGACATATTGGTGAGGCATTTTGGTGTCCAACATGAGATCACAGTCTGGTGTTCTTTGGTTCCTTTCCCCTCCCCCTGCTCCTTCCCTCCCTCTCCCAAGTATATTTTGAAGAAAGATTAGGAGTGAAATATCCTATGGGAAATCTCCACAGATTGTTACTTGTGGCAGTGGAGTTCTGGAATCTATATCTGATAGTCAGTCACTATGCCTGAAACATTTCTGGTAACTCTCTATCCTCAATACTTTTCACAACTGGCAAGACAAATGTAGAGTGCCATCAGCTAGTCAAGATTTGGTGGCTTTCCTAGTTTATCAGTAGCTCACTTCAAATGAAGGTCCAGTGTTTTTTCTGGGTTTTTTGGGTTGTTTTTGGGTTTTTTTGGTTTTTTTTTAAATGAAGCAATTAAAAAGTCAGTTGCTGTGAGATATTTCAGATGTCTCAGACTGCAAAATTCAGTGTTATGGACAATGCATAAGATGCCAAACTATAGAGAGGTAGATGTCCTAATTCTACCCAGTACCCAGAGATGTCACTCTGGTAAATCATCATGTGGAATTTTAATCCTGCTGCTGTCACTATTGGATGTTTAACTTGCTTAGTGTGAGAACACCACCACAGTTTCATTTACTTTTGATTATTGGCTTGATAATGTAGAGGTCCTGGAAGATACATAATGTGATCTTTAATTGCATTTGTCATTGAGAATTCTTAGAACCACAACTTCAGCAACATCATGAAGTCAGGCTCTGAAGCAGATACATCAGAAGCAATTTATTAAAGCTAGTCCTGGTAAAAATGGAGAAAGAGAATGAAAGGGTTGAATGTTAGAGTGAAATGAAAATAGTGCATGAAGAGGACCTCCCAAAACAGAACCACCATACTAGTAGGGATCAAATATTTGATGTCAAAATCAATTAAATATTTGGTTAGGCAGAAAAGCATTTGCTTCTGGAAAGCTAATGCAAATAGGATAGCAGTGAATAAGTTTGGAAAATGTTGGCTTATGAATTCTTATACAATGGGAATTGAAATTGCTTTGAACAACTGGAATAACTGTGTTAAAACCAGAGAAATGTTGGCCAGGCAGCCTGAGAGACTGAGCCAATGGGAAAGAGACAAACACGGCGTTAAAAAAACAAAACAAAACAAAACAAACAAAAAAAAAATCCCTGATCTAGACAGTGCTTTAAAAGTCAGCTGAGTGTGCCTTGATTTGTATTAAAGCAAAAGCCCTGTGGCTGAGTCAATGGTACAGCTGAAGGTGCTTGAGGTAATTAGTTGAAAATTAAGGTTTTATCTATAATTATCTCATTGTTTTGAAGGTGTACTTTACAAAAGAAGGGTAAGTGACCATCTGTTCTGTCAGTAGCTCCCGATTCTGTACAGCTATTTGACCCTTTGTTGTACAAAATGCGTTTTATCCCACCAACTTGTTGCACAAGTAACTTCACGCGACTTGGTAGGATGAGGGGGGCGTCTTCCAACGCAAGTGAAGTGCGTGTGTAAAGTGCGTAATAGGCTCTGAATCGTCTGTGAACAGGCTGGATTTAGCAAACTGTTAATTTTTGCTGTAGAACTAATTTGAGAGACGAAATTACGGAGCCCAAATTGTTAAATCTATGAAAAAGGGCACCGGGAGGTCACGGCCTGCCAGGCACTGGCGCACCGGGGGCTCGGCGAGAACTCAGCCTGAGCGGCCCGGAGGGTGTGGCCGGGAGCCCTTACTCAGGGCCCGGGGGGCTGCGCAGCGCCTGGAGCCGCCTCCCGCCCCAGGTGAGGGACGCCCGGGAGGGGCTCGGGAGGCGGGAGAGGCACGGAACCGGGGCCGGGCTGTGGCGGACCGGGCAGCGAGCGATTAAGCGCTCGTAGAAGGCTCTGGTTGAGTCACCCTTAAGTTATCGCGAACTGCGCTTCTTTGGGGCGGGCTGGTGCTGGCTACGCGCCGGCTCCTACCGCGGCACGGCCAGACCTTGGGCTCTGCCGAGAGCGTCCCCGTTCATTTTCTGGCAGCGCTGCGCACCGCTGTTACTGCGGGACCGGCCTCTGGCCACCCCGCCCGGCTGCCCGCTCCGGCTCCGCGGCCCCGAGGGAGGGACGCGGTCGGGACACGCTGCCAGGAGATCGCTTCGCCGGGACAGACGCTCCAGCCGATCCATAGAAAGCCTGGAGAGAAGCAGCAGTGATCAGACCCGGTAACTGCGGGGACAGCGTTGACCTGTCGGGCAGAGAATGAAGAGTTGGTTTTGTGTGTGAGTGTGTGCGAGTGTCCCTGTGTCCCCATACCGCTGTCGGGGCGGGGGGCGCGGGAGCAGGGCGAGCGCTGCCCCTGCCCGGGTTGCCTTGCGGGCTGCTAGAAATGCCGTAGCTGTGACAGTGACGACTGAGGCGTTGGATCCAGTGCTTAGGTTTTGTGGGAATTGATTCCATGGAAATCTGGTAAATAAGTGTAAAACACTGGTGTGTGCTTGAGATATCGAGATACTTCCTTGAGTAGAGAGAAAAGAAAAGCTGTTTTCAGTCCTTTTTTTTCCTTTGTCTTTTGAAGAGGAGCGAATGCAAAAGCACTTCTTTCTGTCTGAATTTGTGGTTTCTGTAAGTTGGTTGTTAGTTCGAAATAGCAATGCTGAAAAGGTTTTTCAGTTAAAGTGGGTTGTTCTTTTTTTTTTTTTTGGTAACATCGTGGGAACAGAGGAGCAGTCAAAATAAATTGCTTCCTTTACCAGAGAAGGAACAAAAGCTTGTATTTTGAAGAATTGGCTAAAAAACACTTCGATTTGACTGTAACCTTGGTAAAGTTCTCCGTTTCTGCCAGCAGAATGGGGAGAGAAGGTTTATTTCAAGTCAAGGCTTCATATTGTTCAGGATTACTGAGCTAACTGATTGGGCACTTATATTTAAGAGATAATTTCACGGCCAAATGAAGAAAACTGTACTTATTACTGAACCATCTTCAATGATCACTTTTTCTTGGCATTTTTTATAGATGGGAAGGCATTCTACATGTGAAAAATCACAAAGAGAAGTATGGGGTTTATCTGTTTCTTTCATCATGAAAAAAAGACATTTCAAAGATAATTTATCCTGGCCTGTGTGTATTCTGTTGCATGAGAATAGTAGTTAAAAATAACTTCTTAAATAAGCTGACTGATTACAGTGCAAGGATGTGTGGGAAGAGGGTGGAAATTGTATGGCATATATAGAGAAGGAGAGCATGAACACTGTGATAGCACTTCAAGACCCTTTGGAAGCACTGACCTGCCTCTAATCTTGTGGGGATGTTTGATGTTTGACAGACTCATGTTTTTTTCTGGTAGTAGCTTAAAGCCTTTGAACTACTGCATATCCTTTCTCAATCTATGTCTCTGTATCGTAACAGGCTGTAGGTTCTTGAACCTTAATCTTCTTCTGAAAGTCCTGTGACGTGTTTGCTGTAGAAGCTACTGCATCAGTTTCTCTTTTTCATAACAAAAGCAGAAAATACAGGTTGCAGAAAGCTGCTTCTAAGCCATTTGGGGGAGCAGAAATCCTTTCTTTTTTGTTACAATAATGTAGAATACTACACTGCTTCTAGGGAGACAACATGAAATCCACCTTGAATTTATAATGGCAACAGTTTTGATTATATTTCTTCCTATGATATGTTAACTTTAGAGGCTTTTAAGTTATGATTTTTCTGTTTCCCTTATTCTCTTACTACACACACACAAAAAAAAAAAATGTGGGGAAATTCATCTGCCTTTTTGTCCTGACCTTGACTTTCTTCACCATTAAGCATGTTCACTTTCATTTTTATTTCTGTGTGCATCTGCAAAGTGCATGCAAATATGCCAACTAACTTAGCAGAGAGAAGAGAGTAATGGGTCTTCCAGTTCTTGAAATTTATTATTGCTGATTTCAAGGTAGGGAGGAGAGATGAGTGGGAGGAATTTGTGAGGAGATTTGATGTGGCAAAAGTAAGGAGAGTTTTCACAAAAGTTGACTCCATCTTTTAAATGCCTGCGACCAGTCAGCTGAGTATCTTAAACCATGTTCAAGCCCTCTTAGCCTCATAGCCTATTTAATGGTAAAGATGGGTGATATGATAACTCTACGTATAAATTCCGGGGATTTAGATCTAAGAAAGAGAATCACCCAGATGGCAGATCAATAAGGCTTTGAGAGAAGTGTGGGTCTTATAATGTCCAAAACTGATTTAGATATAACTTTGAGTTTTGAAATAGCTTGAGAGTTTGATTTGGAACTCTGAAATTGCTTTTCTCTTTCCTTTTATGAGGTTTCCATTAGCATGAGCATATACAGCCTTGGACTGTCTGCTATGCCCTTCATGCATCTCTGAGGCTGAACTGAAGATTTTCCTTTCCCTCACTTCTCTTCCTCCAATATATTGAAACAACAAAGTAGAAGAGCCTGCCATTGGTTGTGTTATTTTCTAGTATGGAAGGGGCACTTAATCCTACATGTGTGTCATTTTGAATGAACCATCAGAACATTTCCTCAGGCTGTGTGAACATCAGAAAGCTTTCATGAGGACAAGCTGAGCCACAAAATTTGGATTTGCATCCCAAAGATGGCACAAGCAGAAGGATATTTAGTATGTTGTTTTAGGGAAGTGAAAGTTATTTGTTTCATTGTTCATGGTTCTTTTTTGTTTTGAGCAATGATGTGAAGAGATGCATACCCCACCTGTTTGGAATTGCCCACCACATATGTATTTTATTCTATGTCCAATCTCATACTGTTATCCTAAATGCCATGTTGCTTTTAGAGCCCACTTCATTTGTATTTGCTCACTCTTATTCATAGCAAAAAACTAGAATATGTCAGAAGTTACCTGGAAACCTTTCATGCTTTCTAGTTCTCTGAATTCACAATGTGACTCCTGACAATTCTGTTCCCATATATTCTTCCAAATTACAAACTGCAGAAAGAAAATTGCCACTCTATATATAAATACAAATTCATTTGCCATTTTTAACATTATGTTGGCATGAGTCCATCTTGTTTGCACCTAGTTAGGGGAAATTTGTATGACTTCCAAAGTGTTCTGTTTTCTTAGGTGCTGGATTTTGACAAATAGGAATGTGTACAATTAAATTGCAGTTCCTTTTGAGCCATTGTTCTGTTTCAATTTCTACCATTTCTATTGTTGATTGCATGATGGCAAATGTTCAAAGCACATTGTCTCTTAGGGAGTAAAATTTTCAGCGTTTCTATATCTAGTAAAGTCAAACATTCTTTGAATCATCTACTAAAGTATTTGAGACATTCCAGAGTCTTCAGCTGAAGAGGCTCCCACTTTCCAGTGTTCATATTCAATACAAGAAAACTGTATGGATAGTTCAGCAGGACTTTTGTTACTGAGCTGATTGTTGTAGTTCTCTGTTCACACGAAGAACACGGAGTACACACGGGCAAGCAGATAAATGTATGGTGGAAGCCAGCAGACCTATTGTTCTCAGTTTTGTTTGGGTTTTTTGGTTTGGGTTGGGTTTTTTATTTGTTTGGGTTTTGTTTTGTGGGGTTTTTTGTTTGTTTGGGATTTTTTGAGGGTTTTTTTTTAAAGAGGTTTTGCAGGGAGAATTGTTAGAAATATTATCAAAGCTTCTGCACACATACTTGTGGCTAAGTGTATTGCAAGTTCTTGAGTGCAGGTATTTTTGTACTAACTGTGGAATTCTACCTTGATTCCTCAAAACAAAACTCAGGTTTGAATTTGAGGATTCTGGATTGAATTTGTAAGTCGTGTGAGTACTACTTAAAAGAAGCAATGATTAGGACAACTCTGGGAGTTTGGTTTTGATTCTTAAGGGCTTCTTAGGAGTAGGGGTGAAATGGAAAATGCTGTACATCAGGGGGTCATTAATTTGTTGAAAACTCTCAGACTGTTGGATTGAAAACCTACTGGGCTGCTGTAAGAATTATCTTGTGGTTGGGTTAGGAGAGTGAATTCTCAGCTTTCTTTGTGGATCCTCAGACATGAAGTGGTTGACAGTTCAATGTCACAATAAGCCTATTGTGGACTCATCAGCTATGAAACCGAAGCTTTCGATGGTTACATTTATAACAGCTTGGGTTTGATACCTGCTTGCACGTAATGTCATGTGTTCCTTTTCAGCACAGCAGTGGTAACCTTGCAGGAAAGGCTAAGGAAAAATCTCTCACTGGATAACCTGAACTAAAACAGTTGGAATTCAGAGGTTTGGGGATGGTTTTTATATAAACCAAGAAGAATGTACGGTAATTAAGTACAGACTCTCAGCAGCCTCCGAAAGGGGAACAAGATTTGTACAATATGAGCCAGCTAGCTTCCACTTTTTCAGATTCCGTAAACAATGTTCGTTGCTTTTCTACAATGAATACACAAAGTTGAGTTTCAAATGATTGTGTGAATTGTAAGAAATCTCTTTTTCCCCCTGTTGTTGGAAATAATTTATATCATTCTGTTCTAATAACAAAGCTGAATTTACAAGAAACAAGCTCAGTCAGTTTGCTTTAGCTAGAGGAGGTTTCAGCTTTGTGGTAAGCATTTGCATTTTAGATCTTCCTATCTGTGGAGCAGTTCTTTTGCTTAGAACTATTGTAATGCAAAGCTGACTTTACAGCAATTATTGTGAAAAGAATTATGTGATATTTTTAGTACTAGCTGAAAGTAGCAGAAACTGTGTCCTTCAGCCACATCATAAATGGAGAGATGATTTACTATTTCACATCAAGGGCCTATGTGATAATTTATGGCAGAATTTTTGTGAGAGTGTGTTTTGCTTTCTTTAGGATTTTGTATTTTATTTGGATCCGTGTGACTAAAAATGTCAGTTCTTTGCTAACACCTCAAATCTTTTCTATCTTTTCATCAAGAGATGTGACCAGAGTCAAACAGATTCTCCCTGGGCAGAAGTGCTATTTCCAGAGACTTTTCTGCTACAGTACATAGTACCTGTTCTCTGACAGAGGTTTGGCAAATTGAAGAGTAAAAAAGAAAAAATTAATTACTGAGTATTTATTGTAGGACTTTCAATAAGGGAGAATTGGGAAGGGATTTTTTGTTGAAAACCTTATCCAGCTGGTGAATCTCTGCAGTGCAGCTGGCAGGAAAAGGCAGAATTTTTGCATACTTTGAGATCAGCTTTAGCATTACTGTAAAACTAAGCCTGTTGTGATAACCTCTGAGTAGAAGTAACTACTGCTTCAGTGCAGAAACATTTTGATGGTAGCTGTGATGCTAAGGCTGGAGAAGGGAGTGGGTGAACTACAGAGGCACCTCTGTTTTCCTTGCAACACCTGTGCATTCCCCAAAACAGGAGGAGTTCTTGTGCAGCTGTAAGCAGCTGACTTCCAGGCTGCTGGGCCTTTGGGGTGCTCATCTTATTTTCAGCATGAAACTTGACCAAGCTCAGAACAGATTCCCCCTGTCCATAACTGTTATTTCCAAAAGTGCTTCTGCTGTCTGATTTCATATCAATCTCTGCAACATCTGTGGCTATTCCAGTTTCTATGGGAAGCACCTGGTTGACTAACACCTAGGTTAAATAATCCAGGACTGGTTTCCCTTTAGGTCAGGTGGTCTGTTCCACAGAGTGGCTTTTGCAGGCTAGTATAACTGCATAGGATAAGGCAGCCTGTCTTCTGTAATACAAAACTATAAACTGAGCACAGGGCAGCATTTTTTGAGGAACAGAACAGTAATTTGTTAATGAGCCTGAAGTGTTTGTCTCACAAAGCTTTTTGCTCACGATAACAGAAAAACCTGTACTGTATGGCAGACTGTAATTGATTGTACCAGAGACTGACAGCTATGCAAATCTCTCTGTCAACAACGATTTGAGCCAGCAGGCTGGGCATGCTGAAGAAGAGAATTCCAGTAATCTGCTCCTGCCCTTATCTCTTGGGTAGAGCCGTTTAGTTTACAGCCTGTTAGAAATATGTGACCAGTTATCTGCTAGATTTATTACTTGAGCAAGACTCCTTAGCAACAGTTTTTTCCTCACAGTGTGCCAGCTGCTGGGTTTAAAAACATATTCTTTCAAACCAAGCTGTAGTGTCCTTTATTTTTTTGACAAAATGTTCTTAAAACTTTACTTGTTGTCAGTGATTCAAAGTTGATGTCTGAGTCTTCAGAGGATGATGTGAAAAAGCAAAAAAGAGGAACTCTGTGGGTAAAAATGGAGAATTGTTCAGGGCCTGCTCTTGCATGTTTGTCCAGACTGCTTGTTTTTTGTAGTGACTTCTAACATGTATGAAGTTATATACATGTGTGCTTGATGTCCAGCTGGGAGCAGCATGACTGGATCTTGAGGTATCTCACTGCCTCAAAGCAAAAGTTCAGTTTCAGATACCTTTGTTAGTCATGCTACTTAACTTCCTTTAAGTGAGGGCTTTGATGATTGATACACAGTAAGAAATCTTGGTTTTGTTTTTCCAGAGCCAAAAATGATAGCTGCAGGAAAATTTTCAAGTCTTCCTAGAAACGGCCCAGTGAACCACCAGTTCTCATTAGCTTCTTCCATGGACCTTTTGACCACAAAACCTTCACCAACTGAGCATCGCTCAAACTCCTTTCAAGGCATCTCTATCCATGGCACTCTCCCCAGGAAGAAGAAGGGGACAGTTCCCACTAGGTCTTGTGATGTGTTTAGCCACGTGGGAACGTTGCCTTACACGAGAACACGGCAGCAGCCACCTTTTGTACAGGATGTTATAGAAGAGTACCCTCCAGAGAATGGAAAGAGCAGCAAACTCCATGCCAGGTATGTTGTAAAACCTTAATTTGCATATGTTAGTTGCCTAGGGATTATTACATATTCTTCTAGGCCTCTAAAGGCCCAGTTATAGGTACAGCTGTTTGCTATAACTCCAAGTTAAGTTTTCTCCCTAGTGTTCAATTTAGGTCTTGATGGAAGATGTAACTAATTTTTAATGACTGTGCCTTGCCTCTGCATGTTTAAAAGGTATAATATTGTGTGTACTATTCCCATGAAGGAAATTTTTTTTAAGTCAGTGAATTGCTTTGATATGACCCTTTGCGTTGTTGTAGCAGAGCAATTTTAAACAAAAAGTCGTAACTGTTCAAACTTGGTTTTGATTTGTATTCAATGCAATATGGATGGAGGGCTGAGGAAAAGGAGAGTGGTGTTCCAGCTGCCTCAAATCTAGAGCTATGTGTAAACCTTCTTCATGAAAGACTTAGTGGAACCCCATGTACACTGAGTTAACGACAAATTATCCCTATTTATTATTCCTGCCTGACTTTGTGGTTAACATATGCATAACTCTTGAGAAAGATCTGTACTCTTACAGCTAGCCTTTGTTTTGGGAATCTATTATCATCACTGATATTTCATTGCTTACAAAAAGTAATTAATTTTGTAAATGTCCTTTGTTTTGGTATTGACGTCTAAAAATTTCCAGCTAACACAAGAAAAATTCAGTGTAATGCAGTGGATCAGTTAAAGACATAGAAATGAGAGAATGTTTGGTTGCTTGGTTGATGGAGTTAAAGGCTGAGAAAATATATCCAAATTACAAGTTCTGAATTAGGATTCACAGTCTTGCTGTGTCCATCAGTACAATTTTTTGGTTTTCAAGTCTTGTGAGTGAAGGAGAGTTCTAACTAGGTATGGTTGTGTGTGTAGAATGGTTTTCTTACGCTTTTTGCTTGTGCTTTATGGGATCAAGCTTTCTTCTCACCTAAAAAGAAGTCTTTCTTCTCTATACCCCATTCATTTTAAAAGAAGAAAGG
Source organism: Struthidea cinerea (assembly GCA_013397865.1). Taxonomy (NCBI): domain Eukaryota; kingdom Metazoa; phylum Chordata; class Aves; order Passeriformes; family Corcoracidae; genus Struthidea; species Struthidea cinerea. The sequence continues at coordinate 1,913,307 of VZTI01000775.1, forward strand.
GCCTAAGTGCGTTTAGTACTCCTCCATCACTGATCTCTGAGATGTACCTGCTTATATGAACTGGCTTTTAAACATAATTTCCTTCTTTCATTTACATACTTTTAGAGAACACAAGCAGCCTGGGGTGATGCTGTGAAAAGAATATGGTGATATACACTGAAGTTTTATTTTGTATCTTCTTTTTCAAGAGCAGTTACTAAATACTATTTTCTCGAGAGACCAAATCCTACTGATACCTTGTCTTATGACATGAATATGACAACCTTGTCTTACAAAGAACGCTTTGGCTAACCAGTAAGAGTACGAACGGAATGCTTGAAAGGAAAATGTCAGGAAGGTCTGCCTGGTCAGAATGAAAACATAATGCTTTTGAATTAATAAAGAGATTCAAAGGATGTTATTAGTGCAGCCTGTGAATAGAATTTGTATCTATTGAGTCATAGCAGCAAGTGCTGTTCCTGTTTGATCTTTTAGTCACTTTGCTAAAACACACTCTGAATGCTATGCTAACAACTTCTAGCAGTTGGTTTCTTTCATTTTTATAATGGATCATTATATGTTCTGCTCCATGACCTGACTGCACAGTTGTGTTAGAGCAGAAGACAGTAACAACTTGGCAGTCAGCAAATACATCACTTTTTGAATCGTCTCGCAATGACACTGCACTTTTCATTAGTTTACTTTAAAGGAAAATTGAGAGCGAAAGTCTGATTTTCCTGTGGGAAGCATTTTGCCATATATGCTAAGGTATGTATTCTGATGCTTACACTCACATTGAAATTATCTGGGCCTAATAGTACAGGGGAGTCCGTGTTTCCTTATTAGTGTTTTTTTTAAAAAAAGCCCTGTTATTTCAGTGTAGGAATTTGTGAAACAGTGTAATATTACATGAATATTCTCATTCAGGAGTTAAAGGTCTTTTATTGCTATAATGCTGTTTACAAAAACTGAACGTGTGAGTACACATTTTAATGAAACATTTTCAGGATGCACTGTTCAACCCGAGTGCTGTGTTTGATACCAGTGGGCCAGAACTAATAGTCATTAGGATTGCAGTGTTTGTGTGCACATGGATATGATTATTTTGAACTGTGGCTCAGTCATGTCATTGTTTGTTTGATTAATTATAATTTAAAAAAAATAACTGTGATAACATTTTTAATAATTCAAAGTAATACTCTCTTTAATATATGAATACACATCGCATTATTTTGTGAAACAAAAAATAAGCCAGAGTGATGAGAATAGGAAAACAATAATGACTGTGTCATTCCCTAATGGAATTCTTCTGATTCTGAAATTCTTCTGATAACTTGGAGAAATTATATTGTCAATTTTCAATGCAAATGAGATTGTGTTCTCTTCTTGGTTTGTGAATGTACATTTCTGCTAGTTGGTTAGTTCAAGGGGAAAAAGGTTTTCTTTCTTGAGAAAGCTTACATCTGAGTTTGAGAGTCTCTTGGAAATAATTAAGTGGCCAAAGTTAGAATCAGCTGAGCTCTTGAAAGGTAGTTTTATTAGCTAAAAAAGAATTCACTCTTGAAAGTGAAGAACTTCACTTTTAAAAGAGAATTCTCATTTTAGCATGTAGAACTAGAGCTGCTTTTGTGTAATGTTCTTTATTATCTGACATCGATAATTAAACCCAAATAAAGCTTAATTGTAATTTCCCTTTGACACATGGTCCACGGGTTATCTTTATTTGGCTTCGCCTTGTATTATGATACCTTTATTTAATAGAAAATTGTTCAAATTTTGCTAGAAACAGTAGCTTTTACTTTTTGGCCTGTGTCTTGTGGCTGCCATCAGTAAACACAGAATTTCCAATGCACTTGGATGATCATAGTTCTTCATGAGTGACATTACAGTTTTGCAGACTTGTGGCATTTTCATGCTTTTTCATTAATGCAGCCAAATGTCCCTCAAATAAACAGGACCTAAAAGCATTGCAGAATTATCACTATCGCAGTAAGTTTCAGTGCAGTGATAAAGGCAACTGTCAAAGGCCTGTTTTGACATTCTGTGCCATTTCAGCTGGATGTCAGCAGTACTCAGGTAGTCGTGGGTTAACACAGTAGTTATCTCTGTGGGTCTGGTACTGGCTCTGATATAAACATACTTGAATGTTATCTCATTGTAGAGATGCAAGGAATTTCTGAGACATCGTTAAGAAGATGGAATAGAGCAAAGAATTTTGCAAATATCCCAAAGCAAAACTAGATTCCAGTACTGATACTGTGCTCTCTGTTTTGTGATGCAGTGTGATTGCAAGAGATAGCAGAACAAGTGATTGCTTCTTGGACTGTGTGTCAGCTGACAGCTATAGTATTCTCTGTTCCTAAACTCACCACTGCCAGGTTCACCACTAAATTATGTCCTCAAGTGCCGTATCCAAACGTTTTTTGAACACTTTCAGAGATGGCAACTCCACCACTTCTCTGGGCAGTCCTTTTTGTGGAAAAAAAATTTCCTAATAAATGGATTCCTAATAATCTAAAGCTCCCTTGGTGCAACTTGAGGCCATCTCCTCTCATTCTCTCATGCTGACACTTGTTACTTTATTGGTAAACCAAACCACATACCAGGGAAAGAAGAGAGGATCGTGAGGCATATTCTGAAGACTTTTTTCTCCAGTTGAGGTTTGAGTTGAAATTAGTACTATTGCAGGATCCAAGAATCACAGAATATTGTGAGAAAGAAATGGGTCTTTGATACCCCCCTATAAAACAGGTTCCAAAGTTGTTATGTGTGGAGAGAAGTAATGCAAGTGGTATGATAGGTTCAACATTGTGTTGTCAGGGAGTCAGGCTAATAAAGATATGTGATCTTCACAATCAGTTAAAAGACAGTGAAGGAAAGAAAAGATACTCCTTTCTCAGTACTGGCAATTCCTCTATTGCCTGCAAATAGCCTATATTCCTGTTGAAATAAACAGGGTTTGCAACAAAATTAGGTGAAACTCGGTTTAATAACAGCTCCAGTGTGAAATTGTAAATTGTTAAGAGGTCGGAAATAGGATCTGGATTTGCACAAAGTTGATGTTGTTGATGAGCATGATGCTTTGAAAGAGTTTAATGTAAATTTTAGGATGGACAGTATAGCACAGTAATAAAATCAAAGCTAGACACAATTTCTTTGAAATAAGTTTATTAATTTTTTTATGCAAATTGTGGAGTTACATGCTTATTTTAAAACCCTTAGTGTTTCAAAAGCCTTAGTGTTCAATTCAGACTTTTTAAAAAGATGCTTAACTGCTAAAAGTACACGTATGAGAAGTTTAGTATTTGAAAGAAAGAAAAATGAGTTAATTTTGTCTTCACCCTGTATGTGTAGTATAGGAGTCTGTAGAATAGAGCTTTGGGTGTTTCGGGAGAAACTGTGTGGTCACACATTTCCATTAAATCACTATCTTCCCTCTGCTGAGCCTACCCCTAGGAAGTGTTGAAACACACCATCTGCCAGAAATGATCACTCTAAGTTTTGATGCTAATTAAAGCCTTAAAACAAAGTTGACATTAATTTTCACTGACTGTTTCACATTATACAGGATGTTTGTGAATACGTGCTGGTTTAATTTCTGTTTACTAGCTCTCTTTCCAGTAGCCATTTTATCTGCTTGTTCTTGTAAAGGCAATTTTTTGTTCAAATTCCATTCTTTGTCTATACAGACATTTTAAAAATGGAGTCACTGATAAACAGTAGGGTTGTATTGTTCAAACTGGCTTGGAATCAAAATACTTCGTGCATTTCTCTAAATAATGTATAATGCCCTGGGTGCTTTATCACTATTCATGAGAGGTTCTGACCTACCAGCTGGTCAGAATTAGATTTTTTTTTTCCTGTTTTTGAAGCTTTTGTTTTAACTGTGTATGAATTTGAAGTGTAGAGTTGTAACTACAGAGATATAATTTTAATTTTTTCTTCTTTGCTTCTGTTTTAGTTTTCTATTCTCAAGCCCAGTAAATTCCTGGCTGTGCATTAAGTCCTGATTGTGATTGTATTTACAACACTACTTCTTTATTGATGTGGCTACAAACTATTCATTTTTGTAGGTAGACAATGCATAAAACCTTTTTTTTACTCTGCCAGGATCTCAAGTGTGAACTGTCCATATCCAGCATTTTTTTCTTACATGGTTCAAGCATGTTAAAAAAGAAAAATTCAATCTGGTGGGTGTGGGGAGCCATGAAAGAAAAGATTTTGATTAGCTTGATTCTTTCACTAAGGAAGTGGGCAGACCAGTAGCTCTAACATCTTCCAGTACTCATTGAACCTTATTGCAAAAGATGAAAATGTGATAAATAACCTGTAAACTAAAGTGTATTTTATAGACTGGCCCTAATTATCTACACACAGATGCAAAGAATACACTTATTTTCTGTAGTTCTGAGAGCATGGTGTGTGAGACTGCATGTTTAGCTAGACTTCAGTCTCTTATTTTGAGTACTGGTCAGCAGACTTTTTTACCTCTTGTTATTCTACGTCAGCTGTTTCAGATAAAGTGCTCTCAGCTAGCACTGGACTTTGTACTGCTGTAGCAGAGAGTTATTCTAGAGTAGATTAGTTTATCAGGTTGTTTAGGATGTTCTGTTCTCTTCCGAATTTCTGATCTTCAAGGCTCTGCATGTTTGGCTGGATGATCCTTGCATACTTGTCTCATATAACTGTCCAGGGAGAAATAAAAATATGTTCAATTTTAGCCTTGACTAATACTGACATTAACAGGGTAACTTCATCAGCGTAAACCTGAGCAGGCTCACTGTTCTCTACAGGACCTTGTCCTTGGAGGGCAGTACATTTGGAAGCTGGTACAATGTTAGTCTTAAAGCTATTAATGCCTAAATTCTGGGTTCCCAAAACTTTTCCTGTTCTCTTAGTGGTATGACCACAGTGGATGAGGCCTGCTGAAGTCCTTGAATTGACAGTTGAATTATAAGGGAAAAGAGTTGGCAAAGCTGTACTTGGTGAGGAGAACACTACTAAGGAGTTTGCTTTATCCTTGTCAGAATTTGCAGCCAAGAAGCCTGTTTTGCTTCTCCAGATGCTGCAAATTCTGTTTTTCTTTGGGTTTGGAGAATGGGGTGGATCAGGTATTTAGACAGCATTTATTTTGTTCTAACTAGTGATTTTCAAAACATTATTTGTTGGATAATTTTAATTTTAATTTGTGTTACTTTTTTATATTAATACTGTGTGTACACTTGCATGGTTAGGTGCACTTTGAAAATTAAATTAAAAATAATTTTTTATCAAGATTTTAATATATCAAGTAAAATAAGTATTTTATATGTTTCCTGTGTGGAGTAAAGTGAGTAATACTGGGGTTTTTTTGTTTGTAGAATGCAGTGTAGTTCTTCAGGTATGAAAATATTTGCGAGATTAACAGGAAGCTCAATACCTTTGGTTCCCTTTTAAATTTCAGGATAAGGTGGGGAGGAATTTCTGTAAAACCACAAAATCTTGAAAGCAAAAACAGTTATGGTTTTGGTGTAATGCCTAAAACTACCTCTTAGTATGAGCTTTGTTTTTAAAAAAACCTGAACCAAACTGTTTGTGAGTATGTTGTTGTGTTTCTTTAATAAGAGTAACACAAGTGTGTTGAATTTGGGGTTACTGAATATCTCATTGACTTCTTCCATGCATAGGTTTTTCAAAAGGAAGAGTTCCTTAGATGTTGCCAATACTTCATGCTTTTTGTCACAGATTTTCCCGTTCTTTCTGTTGATGTGTCCTGTTCTCATGTGCACCTGCAGATCTCTGCTATCTCAGAGGTGGAGCAGAGCTACCCACTAAAGCTGGTAGATGTTTGTGGTAGAAGGAATGCTGTGTTGGATAAGCAGAGAATAGCTAGTGTTATCTGCTTATATTCAGTATCAAATCCTCTTATCCTTTAACTCTAGGGGTTGGTTCTGTTTTCGCTTGTCTACTTTTTCTTTTTAGCCCCTCTGTCCATTGTTGGGTTCAGATTCTTCTGTTGTGAAGTTCTACTTCACCCCTTTGTTACCATTTGATGCTCACATCCTCTTTCTTTGCTTGGTGGACATAGACCTGCAGAACGAATGCTTCACTTCTTGATTTTTATGGGCATTTTGGAAAACTGGCTACAGGTGACAATTTTTGGAAATGAGGGAAAATGAGGAAAACAGGACAAAATGTCTCAAAAAGAGAAACCATCTCTCCAGTATTAGAGATTAATTAAACTACAGTCCTTCACCTTCTGAGCAGAGGAACTGAAGTGCCTTATGGGATAAACGCAGTTGTATCATTGTTTGAAATTAATTGTGGGATCATGACTTTATTGTTAATGAATGACTTGCCAGGTAAACTTGAGCCCAAATCCCTCAAAGTCAGCATCAAAATTAGTCAGTGTTGTTTTTCAAAAACTTCCTGAAAACTTCAATTTTTTCTGGCTGTTTTCTTCTTTGAGAGGAGGACACTGTATATAGTGGAAAGTTTCTTGAATTACTCCTTCCATCACACCCAAAGTTCCTTCCCTCTGCTGTTTTCTGGTCTCTTTTGTAAATGTTATGGAGTTCCCTATTCACTTGTACCAAGTGCTATATTGCTTCCTCATCTTGCCTCCTGTTCATATGTGAACATTTATTTTCCTTTCTGTCCCTTTTATGCTCTAAATAGTAGCTAAATATTACATAGGGGAGTATATTCCTAATGCTTACTTGCCATATCCAATGCAGAGAGGCATCTGATGCAATGAGCTTTTTAAACTGGGCTAAGGGAATAGACAGGGAGGACAGTTCTTCCACTGTCGTCTTCTTCAGTGCCCAAGCAAAGTATTAGCATTCCTATGCTTCAGTCCAAATACACATTCCTGAAGGACGTGTTAGCCAGGTGAAAAAACATACTTTTTAAATAAACTGTACCTAGAATTAGATGAATTTCAGATTAATTAATGGAGACTGTGATTCTACTGAAGATTTGTTGTGGTTTTTTGGAATATGCATATTCATTTTGTAAGCTTATATTGATTTTGAACACTTAAAATTTTGTGGGGCTGGATTCGGGATAACTGCACAGCAACTAAAACACTCACTGTAAAGAGTTGCCAGCTGAAGATACAAGTCAACAGGCAACAGCACATACATAAACAAGTTTGTAGTAACAGTGTCTATTTTGGATAAGCAATAGTCTTGCTGCCCAACCACTACTTCGACAGAATAGGTCTTGGGGTAAAAGATTTAAGAAGGTCTTTGAAGGACAGAGTTTTGGCTCTGATAAACCTAAATGTTAAGGAAAATAGAGAAAAAAGAATGGATATGTCTAGTCTGAGCTTTTGAACAGATTGTAGAGACTGGCACTGTGTGTGGTGCAGAAACAGAAAATCTTCTGGAAAAGGTAGAAAAAATGGTGTCGATTCTTCTGCTGCAGTAGGTGAACTGGAGCGAGTTGGAGGGATGCAGATTGAAGTGGTAAAAGTAAATGGCTGAAACATTATCTCTGCTGGGGCATTCTGAACAAATAGGAGTAAGTTGAGATTTCATTTAATTCAAGGAAAAGTACATTGCATCTCTTTTTGAGTTTTAATTACCAAAGAGTCCCTGCTGTTCTTGTGTGAACTGCAGGTCATTACACAGTTAGTCATAGCACTTTGCACTTGTTTCCACTGGTGTTTGAATGAGTCATGCCCGTGGTGCTGTGCAGCTGTAGACAGAAGAGTGGAATGCCCTTAGGAATGTAGCAGGAGTGCGTGTGAGAAGCAGAAGCTGCTGGGGGATAAAATCAGTGGGTCTTTTACTCTAGTTTACAGTACAAATAACATCAGTCTGCATTACATATACTGAAACATGCCATGTCCAGCATGCTTAAACCTGCACCTTCATACTTAAGTAGTGTGTATTTCAAAAATCTACAGAGATGGAGAGATTTCAAAAACACAAATTGAAGAAGGCATTTGATCCCATCTGGTCATTTTACAGTATTTCTGTCTGTGTTCGCAGCCATGCAACAGCTTGGTACATTTTCAGGCTGCCTTTGAGCCTCTATTGCCTTTACTCAGATTTGGCACTGGCACCGTTGGTGTTGGAACTATTGAGAAGATTGTTCGTCTCATGATTTCTCTTTCAGTGGGGTAGAAAGGAGATGCTTTTGAAAATGTCCCCAGCAAAAGTCACTTTAAAATAAACGAACAAACATATTTTCATACATCAAATACTGGCAGTGTGTCCTGATGTTTTTCCCACAAGTACAGTTATAAAAGTGTGAAGTAGCACGAAGATGATTCAGGGCCACTCAGCAGTTTCTACCACTGTAAGAATGGTTGTAATATGGGAGTTGAATGATAATGAGGATTTGGGCAACTTGATGTTACTGTTGTGTCTGCATTTAAATTTTGTTAAAGTTATCACAGCTAATTTATAATTGTAGCTGATTGGTCTGTGAGGGTGCCAAGGGCCTGGACAAAGCAGATGCTTAATAGGGCTTAAGTGTGTCAAGGTCTGTGTGTTGCAGGATTTTTGACAGAAACAATGATGAGAGAAGGTAATGTACAATGTTGGAAAGGTGGAGGTTTTCATAGAATCAAACAGCTAAAGATTACAGGATATCTGCTTAAAGATTTTTTTATTGCAGTAGTTATATAGAGAGCTATTGGACAAACAGCAGAGTCTGAAAAACAGTTATGTCTGAATTACTGAGATTTTAGCTATTCTCCGGTGCCCACTGAACTGAATAATAGATGTCAGGGTTGAACTCCAGGATTCAGCTTTTCAATTACAGCATTGATTTTGAGTACGTAAGAATTTTATCAAATATTTTAGAAGAGTGACTAGTTACGCAGATGTTAATGTTTTCTTTACCCAATTTTCATGTTTGGTTGCTCATTGTCTTCAAATCCATGCAGCATTTGAAGTTGGCAGTATAGCAGTATTTAGTTTGTCATACCAGAAATATGATTCAAGTTGCTTATAGTGATTTTTTTTTCCTTCATTTTAGCCAGTGACTGTTCATGGTGACAACTTCAAAAGGGCTTTTAAAAAAAATCCCACACATTTGACTGTCATTTAGAGGTGTTGGGAAGTGGAGAAATAGCATCCAATAACAGCTGAATTCCATTCCCTTTTCTCATCTTGGTCAGCTCTAGTTATATTTTGAAGGGGTCTTCATACAATGATAATTCCTATTTTCTGAGAAATTAGTTGTTTCTCATAGTGGTCAAATGTATCAGTACTTGCTCATAGACAGTCAATGCCAACCAGTATGACACCAAACTATTCATTGTTGCAACGAATGTTGCTATGGGGAGAAGAAGAGGGAAGCAAAAGAGCAACTTCACGTTTTTTGTTGTCTTGCCTTCATCTTTTTCAGGAGTTCCTGAAGCTCCACACTTGTTTGCAAGCTCTGTGTATTTTCTTGGCCATATCAGCCGGAAACCCATACGTGAAAAAAAAGCACATGAGAATCTTGATAAGAATCTTAAAGCTGGACTGAAAAGAAATTGAGATCATTTCCAGGGACTACTAGGGAGAGATTAAAGGGTTGTATGTCTGCAAGATCAGCCAGCATTGAAAAAGGTGTTTTCAGATGTCAGTCTCTAGAGAGAATGTGTTTCTGGCTAGGAAAAGCCTCAGAATCATGAGGGCTGAGATTGTGATGCTTTCTTTTAGTGGTCAGATGTTACTGAGGGAGTGTTTACCTTACCACAGTTTCCACACAGACCTTGTGCGTGTGGAGCAGGGTCAACGGAGGATTTACACTACTCAGGAGAATGGCTCAATTACGTGTAGCAGGTCAGGTGCTTTTTGTCTTCTTTTTTGTTCCTATGAGCAAAAACGTGCTGGAAGGGGATTTTGTTATGTCACAAAATCAGGTGATAGCAAGAGGTGGCAGCAATATGAATACCCAAAATAGATGTGGGAGTCTTAAATTCCTTTCTGTGACAGAAGGAGTATGGAAAGAGCATGAAGCCAATACTGTGTGTCCTACTCCATACTTACCTCTACTTGAGGTATTCTGAAAACTTCTCTGTTCCAGAGGCATCATTCTGTATTAAATATGCTTTTTATCTGAATGGAAGTAGGTCTTATCTGATTATTAGGAAGCCAGAATACTAAATAAAATCCAATCTGTGAACCCACAGTTTACACAGGACTGGTTGCCTTATGTGCAGACTCTAATACATTAATGCTGTAGGTAAACAGGTGCAAATGAATACAGCTGTAAAGTCAAGCTTATTATGAAGATAAACATTAGCATTACTTGAAAGGTAATAAAATCTGATGAAAGATAAGAATTTAGTGTTATTGAAACAAACCTTCAGTTAAATTGATTTTGAGAGATGGCAGAAGGGGCCACTATCTTTCATCTGATTTGTTAGTCATCTGAAAGTATTAATTTTTTTTCTGCAGATCTTCTAATATAATAAGTGAGAGTGTGGGTTCACCATTTTTTATTATGATTCTTTGAGAGGGACAATGGAAAGGAAAAAAACGTGCTTTATATTTTTCTTAACTTCATGACATTATAGATTTCCTTCACCAGGAACACATGGCATAAAGAAACACATCATTGCTAACAGAGAGCTGAGATTCAGGAGCTAGTTTTATTTGGTTGCCTTCTAGTTGTTTGGGCTAACTGCTTAATCTGGTTTTCTGCATGTAATGTGACAGTACTGTGGTGGAATCGAATCACAGGAAGATGCAGTAGTTAATCTTTACTATTAGTTGTTGCACAACAACGAAAGTTACCCTTCCTTGAAAATAACTTCAAAAAATTTGTACAGAGGTGAAGGCTTAGATAACAAGGGAATATGGGAAGAGAGAGGAGTAGATCAGCTGGGAGACAGGTATCTGAGATGTATAGGGCTCCAACATAAACATCTTTCTGTATGACTCATGGTGAATTGCAGGGTTTTGTACATTTTGTTGTGGGACAGCTTACCAGATAAAATACTACAGTACTTGTGAAGATACTTGTTACCCCATCCATTTCCCAAAGCCAAACATTTTCAAAGCACTTTTGTCATGTGGATGCTGAAAAAAATGTAGGGCACATCTTTCTCTGCTCTCTTCTGGATGTCCTGCTGTATATATCAGTAAATAAACTGTTTCATCTTAAAGCTTTTCTACCTCTTTGGTTTGGTTTGGCTTGATCTCTCTTAAAGATAATTTTCCTTGTAGCAGGAGGTGGGAACAGAGGAGTCTGTAGGAAGGCTGGTCTGCAGGAGTGCAGGTTGTAAGTGCAGACTGGAGTAAGCAGGTTTGTTCTTTCGGAGTGTGTTGCACAGGCAGTGCTGGTAGGCCCTTCGTCCTGAAAGATTCCACAGGCAAGCAAAGAACTAAACTGCAAAGTTTTTCAGGAGCATTTGGTACTGGAACAACTTCCCACAGATCATTTGAATGTGAGAAGAATTCAGGCGTGCCTAATGACTTTGCTGGACTGATTAAAAATGGTTGGTTGTTTTTTTTTTTTTCCAGTTAAATTAAAAAGTGCTGAGAAGGAAAACATCTCTTCTGTTTAGAAGCTTTCTTTTCTTTTTCCTCTGTGCTTCACCCCTTCTCTGCTATGCTTGTACATGCTTTATGCTCATACAGTTACCAAGCTGACCCTGCTTTGTATATTGCATAGGAAAAAGTTTCAAATGGTCCAGATTCTATTTCCATTTAATTTTCCAGCTTTTTATTCTTTTAAACATCAGTTGAGAATGGAACTTGACCCTTGATAAGTACTGAGATAATGTGAAACCGTAATACATGATACAGCCTGAACAGTTGAACACCATTATTTTATGGGGAAGGCTCAGTATTCTGGATTAAAAGCTGTTAGGGAACCAGACTAAAAACTGAGTATAAAATAATAATATCATTTCAGATGATAAGCAGTTACATTCAAAACAACACAGGGAATTCAGAGACTGTTTTCTGGATTGATTAATTCCAATGTAACCGAATTTCTACATTTCTGAAGCTGCATATATTAGGTTTTCAGTGTTACGTCTTTATAACAGCTTCCACCAAACAAGATCCTGTTTCTAAATTTAGAGTATCTGTTGTCCAAGTGGCAGACTTGATTGCTGTAACAAGTGCCTGATCCTCTCTTAAGTTTGTGCAGTTTTCATTGTGCCTGTTACATGTTTGAACTTTAAGGGCAGCACCACGTATGTCATCCCAGGTTTTGTAGAAAACATCCAGTCATGTACTGCAAACTCTGTTAACCTGCTGGTTCTCAAATAAAAACAAATATACAAAATGCTTTGAAATTGAAATAAAAATAAACGGATATTTTATGGAAAAAGTTGTAACAGTGCAAGGCTCTTCACTTAGGTTTTCTATACAGACAGATAGCAAAGGGCACAGAAGCCTATGATGAGTTCTTTTATTTTTAAATTAGGGAAAGGACTTGATTATTTGGCTTTCAAATGATTGTGATGCTGAAATTATTATTATTTTTTTGAGAACTTTTTCTTTGTATATATAGAAATTGAATGTAGTACTTTCTATTTCCTGTTAGCAGTGCCCTCCCAGTGCTGTCAGAGGCAGTAGCTTAAACGGGAAAACATAAAAGTGAAGATACAAATTCAAAAGCCTTTAGGAGAGCTCTCTTTTAAATTTATTTCAAATATTTTAGGTGGAAAGTAAGTATTTCAGCCCTCTGTTGAAATGTCAAGATTCATTTTATTTGCTTAAAATGGTATAATTAACTTTATTTCTCAAATTAATTACTATTGGCTCCACTACCTCTCCTTCTAGAAGAAATCAGTGATTTTTATATTTGTTAAAAATTAGATAGCATAGGCCATCGATCTCTAACACACAGCTTTTAATGAGGATTTTAATGCGAGTAGTAGCATATTGCTCATATGAATGCATCTCTTCAGTATGAGGTTATATTTGGACTCACCATTTTTTTATTTGTTTCTCTGTCCTTTCTCTCTTGGTACCATTTTCTTACAGAGATCAGAATATTCTGGATCCTACATTGGAATATGTTAAGGTAAGGTACTGTTTCTTACCCTCAAAATATTTTATTTGGTGTATACCCGGCACTGGCAGAGAATTTCCAGTCATTTGTAGGTAAATAGTGCAGCTATCTATCTTTTGATACAGAGAAACAAATCATACATGTCAGACTATTTTCTTAAAGCTTCAGTGAAATACTTGTGGGCATTGTACTTTGGGTGTAGGCTGCATTTTTATACTGGGGCTTCTTTACAGTTACATAGTGACTGTCTAAATTCTTGCTTTTGTTAGCAGATTAAAAGAAGCTGTATTTTTTGTTTATGGGTTTCTGGGGAAGTAAAGAATCACGTCTGAAAATATAATAAAAATGTCAAATTTTAGGTTTACAATTTTAGTATTATACTTAATAAAATTACAGTTAAAAATTCACTTCTGGTCCAGAAAAGTAATTGGAATCCTGGAAAAGTTGTGAGTTCTGCTCTCCTGTTGTGAGATCTCCTGTTCATGATCAGTGTGTGTATTTTGTTAAGAGTAAATAAAAAGTACCCTGGAACATTCATAAATTGTATTCAAAACTCGGTCCCAGACTGGCAATGGAGAGACTTTGGAAGAAGCCTTAGGGATGTGATTCTGTATTGGGAGTCTCTTGTAATGCTGTAATTTTTAGTACTTTTCAACATGTTTTGTTTAAGTGAATATTATTCCTCAGAACCTTGCAAAAATCTGGCTTATATTTCATGTGTTTCAACAATGGGCTTCTCTAATTGTTGGGCTTTGTTCCCTGCCTTTTCTGTTTCCTGAGAAGTGTCAGATAAACACATGTTATCCTTAACATAGGATATTTCTATAGCTATTAATGTAGACAGCCTGAATTTCTGCTACAGGTTAGAAGTTCAGGTGAGGAGGAGACTGAGGAGAACCAGTTCAATGGGGTTTTGCTGCTAGAACTCCCCCTGTGGATGCTCACAGTTGAGGGAAATTAAGAGGTGCCCAGGTTAGGGTTCAGGCTGACTGAAGAAGTAAATTAGGAGATTGTAATGCAGTGTTGAGAGGGGATTGTCAAAGGAAAGTAATTGTCTGGAAGTGTGGCAGAGTCCTCTGCTGGACTTTCTGCCTAGGCTTGGGGTAGATGGAGGAGTTAGGGGTTTGTGGAAGAGAAGGGGAAGAGCAGAACACAAAGATCCCTGGAAGAGTGGCTGCCACAGGACTCTCAGAACAGCTGCTGGATTTCTGCTCTGAACAGTGTTGTGAGGTCCCTGGCCTCAATCCCAGCCTGAAGCTGGGATATGGTAAAGTAGAGAAGAGAAGGCCAAAAGCCTTCTCAGGAGGGGATGCCAGAGGCAACAAAGTGGTGGACATGTTAATTGCTGTATTTAATTTACTGTGTATCTTGCACTGTGCTGTACCAAGTATGCTGTTACAGTGTTAATAATGTGACTAAGTAGAAGGCAGAGGTATCATGTGCCAATTCATCAATGTGTGTCTTGTCTTGTTGCAGCAAGTTCTGTATTATAAATGTGGTTTCTCATCTTTTCTAGTAGAAGCTTGTCTTGGACTCTTGTCAATAGCAGTGGTGCTAAGCTTAGTTATTAAAACTTTGATGTTAAGGAAGAAAGCCTGGGGAAAAGAGACTTAAGAGGAAGAATACAAGAGTTACCAATCCCTTCTCTTCTCCTTCCTTTTTTAGTTTTTCCTGTCTATATCCCTACCTTTAGTGAACTGTGAGTTTGGACCCTAGTTCAGTGGTATTATAACAGGAATTCTAGACAAGAAATCTCAAACTACAACTTTGAAAAATATGTAGAAGCTGCTTCCTAATAAATATAACTCCCCAAAACATTTTTTGTCTGTAAAAGTCTGTGTTGCTAACCAAACTGATTCCAGAAATGTGTTCTTACACAGCAATCAGTCAATCATAAATAAAGGAGGTCTCTCATCAGTATTTTGTTTATCAGTTAACTCTAACTGTAAAAGTTGTGGGTGAATTCATACCAACAGGATCTTGGACTCCCTGTGTTGGCTTCAGTTTTATCAAGTATGTGTACATTGTCTTACCCTATGGTAACTGTTATATTAATGTTTATAAATTTTCCAGATCCTCGAATATATTATGGTGGCAGTGTTAAGTCAGGCATAAAATGCAGAACACTAACCTGCTCAAGCTGAAAAAACAGATTTCTGTAGCATGTTTATACCGCCATTGTCATTTGCACAAGTCTCTTTGGTGTATAATCTGTACATACGTAGTTTGAACTAGCAGGTAGGCTTTGACAGATGTTGCTTAAGTGGGAAAAAAAACCCCTTTAAATGGAAAAGAGTAAGAGAAGAGGGGGAAAACAAGCACGTTTGGGAATTGTATTCTGCTGATTCAGGATATGAAAGTTCTGAGTAAGAGATTCATATTTCTGGTGCACAGGAAAATGTAGTTAATACTGTCTCTCAACAGTGAAGTGTTGATTTACTGACTGAAAACACATAAACTTGAGCACGAAGCATGTGTGGTGTATCACTCGTACATAAAAACTAACACTGGAACTGATTGTACATTGTAATTATAAAGTCTTGATACTGGTTCTTGTTTCTCTCATGTTGCTCTTCAGGCTGTAAAGAGAAGAGAGACTTTGGATTAATTTGCCTTGAAAGAATTGCATTATCTTGAAAGTAATGCATGGCACAAATTTAAGCTGTGTTAGGGTAGTTTGGCTCCTGGCAATTCTACCCAAGAGTTACAGTCCTGAGCAAATGGTACTGTGTCAAGGCCCTGAGGGCACTAATTGTTCTCAAGTGTCCTGGCCAGCCTCACTTGGGACCTCCACCCACACCCACTGAGCAAGGGCTGCATCACATGGGGCCTTCAGACCCCTCCTGAGTTGCTCAGTGGGTGTGCCTGCCCCTACTCCTGTTTCCCAAGTGCTGTGTGGGAAGCTCGGGACAGACTTTATACCTGGCCTGTTACCTCTCTGGCCTGAGGCTCTCTGGAATGTGATAGGACCTGTTGGTGTCATTACCCTGCTCACCTCGGTTGCGTCTGGGTGCTGTGGGACTGCACCTTGTTGTGAGCACCTTGCCCACCCTGTGCTCCCGGGTCGCTGTCCCGTAGGGAGCAGCCACACTCCTGTTGCTCCCTGACACACTAATTGTAGGTGGCTGTTTTGAAAGACTCAGGCACCTTTCTCATAACTGATCTGCTTTACCAGGCTGCACAGTCATACCTATTGTCCTTCAAGACAAGCAGCTAGTTTTAAACTAGCTAGATTTAAAAAGTAATTTTACAAAAAGACGTGGGCACAGAGCTGACTGTGCAGCTTCACAGTTGCAAATCAGCACTGTTTCTGCAGTGGTGCAAGCATGCTACTGGAGTTTCTTGTGAGTCCCATAGGAAGGGTAATTAATACTTGTTTAGAATGTGCTCCTGCTGGGGAGTGATCAACATCTCTTCAGAACTGGACAGTGCTGTAAATAGAATGTGGAGAATTCCTTTGGGCTTGAGGAAGAGTAACACGGTTCAGTGTGCTGATTCAGTGTGCTGGTTTTGGTTGTGTGCTGGTTCACAGTGAGAAGAACATCATGATGTCTGCTATGGCCATAGGGACTACATAGACTGATGGTAAACTTTGAAGCTGAGTGTAGCAATTTGCTTTTTAACAAACCTTTCCTCGCTGAAGTCTGGTCACTGAAAATAATACAAATAAATCCTTGTATTCAGAAATACTCTGAACAGAGGAAAGGCGAAATAAATTGGTTTTTTCTGTTGTTTTATTCTGCTCAAAATACAAGACAGGAAACACTGATTATAGATTTTTTTTTTTTTTTAAGAGAATGTTCTCTATAGATGAACTGTGGTTTCTCATTCTTTAATCTAAATTACATCTCTCACAAGTTGCAGTTTACTACATCTTGAATATTGATGTATTAGTTCATTCAGTATATAAAGAGAGCTAATTATGCAAAAGCAAGTTCTGAGGGGGGAAAAAATGTACTGATTTGCTGAAGTCTGAGTATACTGAAGTGTCCATATGGCTTCAACTCTTCCTTTGTATTCACAGTGCTGCTGAAACCATGGTCACAGTTAAATGGCTCTTTCAAAAAAAACCTTTTATGGTAGAAGTGAAAACAGGCCAGACTGCTTTGAGTCAGGCTGCTACCCAAGTCATGAAAGAGATTCAGGGACACAATAGCACGTTGTACATTCTGTGAGATTTTTACAAGTTTTATGAACCAAATAATAGATCCATTGGTAGTCTCTGCAGGTTCTTCCCACACCCTGAGTCCGCACATCCATGGAACAGATTCCTGCAGCAGGGGAGAAAGAATCAAGTGCTGGCAGATTTGAGTATGTCAGAGAACTTCTTGTGAGTCATTTTGATGAAATTCTTGTGAACTAAAGATAGCTTTCTGTCCCATTCCTATTCACTATAAATACTTAAGGATCTTTTCATAGAAATCTGTGCTGTAATTATTGAAGCTATATCAGGGTGAAAAGGAAAAAAAAGAGATGTCTCTCCTCCTTTCATGGAAACCTTTCAAGCATTTCCTGTGGAAATAGTGCTTAATAATTACAGAAATACATATCAGCAGTGAGTTGATAAATACTACTGTGGTCTGAGGTTTTGGAGTTGTATTATATTCCATTAGGGGAAAAATTGCAAAATTTATGACTGATTGTCTGCTCAGCATGGTCATGAGGGAAGTTTATATTTAGAGTCAGACTTGAAAAAACTGTTGCTGGTTTAAGGAAGTTACAGCTGCAGAAGAAGAGTCTCTTGTGAAGTTCTGGTGAAGGATTCTTTCGTTTCAGCCCCACAGTGTTAATTTTTCTCCTTATTTTTACTCTTCCTTGATTTTTTTAGAAAGCAGACTGTCATAGAAATTACTGTCATTCATCATGGCTTTGGTTAGTGCAACTGAAAATAAAATTTTGATGACATTCCAGTGTGTTGATCCTTATCTATAGCTTTGCAAGATGGGACAATATTTTGTGGGTTTAATTCAACTTCAGGGAACTTAG
This sequence comes from Struthidea cinerea, assembly GCA_013397865.1. Lineage (NCBI taxonomy): Eukaryota > Metazoa > Chordata > Aves > Passeriformes > Corcoracidae > Struthidea > Struthidea cinerea. The sequence goes on from VZTI01000775.1 coordinate 1,931,226, forward strand.
ATCAGGTTATGAGATTTATTGATGCACGGTTTGTATAGTTAATTGCACAAATTCATAATACTGTGGATGCCAATCCAGTATAGGTGTGGGTGTTTGACTCTCACCATTCTATTGGCTGAAGATACTCTGGTAAGAGGGTGATCAAAAGTAAAGTTTGTATGTGGGTATGTATGTTTAGGAAAGTTTAGAAAAAAAATCTGTGTCAGCATGACAAGTGGCCACAGTTTGGGAAACAGTTTTTCCTGATGACAGTGAAATTTCCTTGCAAGCAGCCTTTTTTAGACGTGGAAATATATTAGAGAAATCCCCACCTCACTGGAAAACTTGCCAAGTCCAGTGTATTCCTGTTCATGCTGTGTATCACACTCCTGCAGAGACTTGCCTGTTGGGAAGCGAGTTGGGACTTGTGAGCAGAAAGTTTGTTGGGTTTCTACATTGTCTGACAGCATTAAGTATCGGACCTGGGAGGAATGCTTGACACTAAGGCACCACATGATCAGGAGGTTCTTTCTGAGTGTGTAGGGTGGTTTGAGGACTTCTTTTCCACACTTTTTACAACTGCAGCAAGGGCATTGGTATCACAGAAGGTGGAATTATCAGATGGAATGTGTTTTGTTGAGGAGAAAAGGATTATGCCCGTGTGGCCGACTTGGACTTTACACATCTCTGTAGTTACGGACTTGTCATCCAACTCGAAGATCATCAGTGTAGTCAGTAAGGCTTCAGACAGAGATGTTTCTTTTTTTTTTATGTTTCTCTACTTAGCAGGAACAGAAGTTTCACAAATATCATTCCACAGCAGTTGCCTCTTGTATGTAAACTGTGTAATTCAGATTACACAGATAAGATTCTGTTCGAGCCAATCCAGTGTTAATGCATGTAGTTACCGGTCTCAATGAAAACCTTCCGTTTGATTCTTGATGGGGGGTTGCTGGTTGTGCACTGCCCTCTGCTGGAAAAGAAACACTTGACTGGATATTTTTAATCAAATCATGGTTATTTAAATCACGTTTCATAATAATTTCTTTGTAACTCTTGTAGGAGCCTGACTGTTAGAAGTTGGTTGCTTTTTTCTCAAGTGGCACAG
>VZTI01000775.1:1932363-1963751 GCA_013397865.1 Struthidea cinerea
ATTTTCCCCCTCCTTCCTGTCATTCAGTTATAGAAGTAGGTCCTAGAGGGAACGTGAGGGGTTGTTTTTTTTTGTCAGGGTGTCACTGAGATTGTTAGAATAGATGTTCTGATTTGTCCAAAACTTCCAGCAGAAGAGATTCCCTATCATCCCAAAATAATCTGCTCTACCTCCCAAACTAGATTAGTCAAACGATCTTTTAATTGTTATTAATTATGTGGGAAGATTTTTCCTAAGTTGTGGTATTTTGCACATAAAGATTTGGTTTTTATGTTGTTGGTTGGTTTGGGGGTGGGGGGAGAGTTGTTGGGATTTTTTTGTTTGTTTGAGGTTTTTTTGTTAGGTTTGGGGTTTTTTGTTTTGTTTTGTCCATCTGTCTTCTATACCCTATATTCAGTTTTCTAGTGGGATAAGTTTGGGCTGTTGCAATAAGTTGGACAAAGCATCTTGTGTTTTAGTCCTGTTCTGGTGATAGCAAAATTTCAGGTAGTAGAATTTTTTTTTCAGGCTTGTTTCTAGGCTTGTTTCTTACAATTTCTGCCCTTTCTCTACTCAAAAAGGGCAACTGTTTCTTTAAGTATGTATGGTAATTATTCCTAAAAGTTTTCATCAGCCCAGGAAAAAATGAAAAAAGTACTTAAGGAGTTACATACATAGTTGAAATTCAGCAGCTCTCAAGTATTTAATTCTCCTGAAATCATAGTAAGAATCTTGTTCTGTTCATTTGAACTTAAAGAAAACTTATCTTGTTTGATACAATGCTGTTATTCATCATTAGTGGCGGAATATAACACCCAAGTTTCAGTATTTTCTCATGTTGAATTTTGTTTGACCAACAGGCTGGTCTGTGAAAATAAGATTGAGTCAGCAATCCTGTAATCTATTGGCTGCAAAGTGATGAATAAAATGTATGCTGGTGTTTGCAGTAAATTATGCAGGAAGTATGATTCTATAGCTCTGCCAGCCAATGCACTTTCAGTCTACTGTCCTAGTTCATGTTTCCCTAGAAGAGTAAATCCCAAGTTAGCCTGTTCGTGTTTGGAGCTTTGTGCTCTTTCCCAGCCCCCAGTTCTTGAATGGCCTGATAAGCTCTAAGATCTAGGTTTTTCTGTGGTTGGTGGGGATTGTGGGTTTTTTGGTTGGTGGAGGTTTTTGGGTTTTGTGTGTTGGGGGCAAGGGGTACTGTGAAGAGGAATTTTTTTTCTTTGTGAATGATAATCCTTACATGAATTGAGTCAAGTAGATAGTGGCTTTCTATTATTCTGGCCTTCATTGCAACGTCTTTTAGCAGTGCATTCCCCTCTCCTGATGCTGAAATGGAGTTTAGGGTATTTTGCTTTATGGGAGCATCTTCTGTAATGCTGAGGGTGCTTTAGTAAATATAAAATGCAGGTAATTCTTAAAGCAGCAAGCATTCTTTCTTTGCATGTTAATGGTTAATCATACATGTTATCCTACCATGGATTTGACCCTGTTAATGTCTGTATTCTGCTTCTTCTGTTATTACTCATTAACTCTCAAATGATGTCTGGTCTGGAGTCCTCAAAAGCCACTACATGCACTGAGCTTTGAGTTGAAAACTATAAAATTACTTTGCTCTAATTTCCTTGGCACCAATAGTAATACTAGTGGCAGTAGCTACTTAATTGACCTTTCCAATACCTTTGTTAGAGGATCAGTAACTACTGTCAGGTCTTATTTACAGATGAGAAACATAAGCTGGAAAGGTCTGAATCTGAAACACGGGATAGAAGTCTTGGGGTGCATAAAGCAGGTCTTACTTTACCTCTGGTGATCTTGTGAAACTTGGATTTAAATGAATTACCTGTTTTCTCCAAAATATTAATCCCAGTGGTTCTCAAATGCTGAGTTATCACAGAATCACAGAATGGTTTGGGTTGGCAGGGACCTCAAAAGATATCTAGTTACAATCCCCTGCCTTGTGCAGGGGCACCTTTCATTAAACTGGGTTTTTCAGGGCCCCATCCAACCTGGCCTTTTGATAATACACCCAAGTCAAAATGTCTGTGTCAGTGCAAGCAAATAAAAGTACATGGTGATGTGCACTTACTTTTCAAAGAAAGGGAAAAAAGGGGGGGGGGGGGCTGTTTTTTAGTTTTCATCGTTTTGAAGATGGAGTAATAGCAAAAGCTGTCAGGGACGTGAAGATGTTTATATTTAACTCCATGCAACACCTTGCTGTTCATCTTTCACTGTCTATAAGCACATGAGCCACAAGGGGGAGTGAGTATGCAATGTGTGGAGAGCAGATGATGATTTTTATTATTAAGCATTTTGGGTACTCTTACTCATAAAGCCTAGGGAAGTAAAGCTCCTAATCTCTCAGAGCTGCGTTTGCAGATAATAATTAGAATAAGACTGGTACATTGTGTGTGTCTGTCTTGACTCTTTTTGGAGACACACTGACATACAGTTTAGCCTGTGGAGAGGACAGCAGAAGGAGCATTGGGACATTGCACTTGAGATGTTGTCTACTGATATGTGCTGTCAAAGGAGCAGGTTGGCCTGACATTTTTGTGTGTCGGATATTTATAGAAAATAAGCATCTACACAAATAATGGAATATAATGTTGTGTTGGCTGTCTAGAATACCTAGAGATCATTTGCCTCCATGTCCTCAAATCCTTTTGTTAGTAAAACATTGAAAGGGTGGTAAAGACTTTTGAAAAGCCAAGCTCTGACAGAGACCAAGTGACTTGTAAATTTTCTTTTTGAGTGCTATACATCCAAAATACACATCCTTTGGATTAAAGGAAAGTATTTTAGTGTATTCAGGAGTTTTAGATAATTAGCTGATATTTTAAAGGTATCCACTTACCCTGGTGAAGTAACTTTTTTTTTCATCTTTCCATTATATTTAGAATTGGTTTAAATCTCACACAAACAAGCACTTTATTTTGACAGGACTGGGAAGACTTTCAAAAACAGAAGTCTAAAGTTAACAAATGTCTTAATGCCTTATTTTTATGCGCAAGACAGCTCTGATATGCTGACCAGCAAAGCTAGTTAGACTAATGACAGCTAAGTTAGCAGGAAAGAGAAGGTGTTAGTCATAAACTGTGAACTAATTCTGAAAGAAAAGGAAGTTCATGCCTTTTCATAATTCTTTTTTTTTTTTTTTCCCCAATTCAGGGAACAAATTGAAGGAAAAATAGGTGAGCCATTACAAAATAATTTCATGTTTGTACATAGGTTGGCAGACAGTAGGTGGAGCTCAAGAATATGTATGTTAGTTTTTGGTAGGATTGATAAAACCTGCTGGTGGATTCATAATAGGAAGGGGTCTAGTAAGAAAACCAGACCTACTGCCAGATGACTTTGAAAAAATTTGATCTTTTATAACTAAAACATATAAATCTCCAAGGTATTTGGATGTCCTAAAGGGCAAATTAGGATCTAGTAGGAAGCTTGTAAGCAGGTTGGGCATTTATTACTTGTACCTGCCAACCTGAGTTTTTATATGAGGCAGATTTTCAAAGAGATTTATTCAAGCAGCAGTGTAAACTAAATAGATGCAAATTCTGTTTTCTCACTATTCCTGTACAACTGCAGCCCATTTCTGAGACTGCCTCACGGAACCACGATAGAAAGGAGAAAGAAATTATGCTGACCTCTCCCACACCACACCTTGCAATGCAAACAGGGGTAATTACAGCTGCAGCCCTATCTGTTGATTTATGATCAGAGGCTGCACCAACAAGAGCATGCAGGAAGTGAGGTTATCCAAGAGAACATGAAAGAGTCAGTTCTGTTAAAAATTGAGACAGGAATGGTAGGACATGAGCTGGGACATGGGACTTTTTATGCCTGTAGACATTTGAGTTAGGAACAGGTAGAAGTAAGCTTTCTGACAGTGTTGTCCTCCCCTTTCTTCCACTTATTCTACACTTTAACAAGCGTTCAGATGTAAAGTTGGATGCTACCTGTATTTGGAGGCATACCCCCCCCCGGCGCTTTGTTAGAGGCGATGTGCCATATCTGAAGGACTTACTGCTAAAACTGACTGGGAGTGGGCATTGTGAAGATGTTGTTTGCATGGGAAAATCATTTATCAGTTTTCCCCTGTTTCCTGACTTTTTCTTACATTAAAAAGAACAAATAACTAGTTATGGCAAATACTCTTACATATTAAATGAAAAATGGTTCAACTGAAGATTTAAGTTCTTTGATTTCCTTTGGGTTTTTTCTTTCAAATTTTATTCCTGTTGTACTTTCCACCAACCCCAGAGTTGCCATTTTGTAGCCATAGGCTCTCAGACCATAGTTGGATTGTGCCCTGTGTAATGGGAACCTGTCCGTGTTTATGTGACGTCACTCATTCAGCAGCAGTGCTCGGGGCTGGCTCTGGGCTGTATCTAATCAAATTTGTGCTCTTGACCCTTGTACAGTACACCCTGCCTCCTTTCATTTACAGCTGGCTTCCTGCCTGGATTGTTTACTTCCAGTTAGGGCAGTGAAATCTAAAGCATTACGTGTATTTCACTGAATATTGTTAGGCTGATTTGAATCCTTAAATGAATAGAGCAGTGCAAAGCAAAGCAGCAAGCCAACAATTCCCTCATCTAATTTAGTCTGAAATTTTTTCTCTTTCTCTAATATGAAATCGCAAATCATAATAATTCTGTGTGTGAATTCTTAGCACTTCCATGAGCATGACTGGTGTTTGGTTCAAAATAATGTCTTGTAGCTCTGGAGACTGTTGTGATAACTTTAGACTGCTTGGGAGTTTTCAAGCATTTATATTTTTATGGAGTGTGGTTGCTTTACTCGAGCCACTTAAAACCTTGAAGCTGCCTAATTTTTTTTTTCTTCCTTTCTTTTTTTGTGGTGAGAGAAAAAGAAACTGACCTCTACTAAAGAAATGATCCCTATGTTTTTTCTTGTTTGACCTGTACAATTAAAGCAGCCTAAGAAGATCCCCCCCTGAGCAGGTTCACACTGTCCTGTATGAACACCTCAGACTCCTGCATATGCAATGTGCTCTGAGTGAGCTGGACACAGGGTAAGTGTAATTTAAACTAGACCATGCAAAAATCTTAAATAACTTTAGAGGCTTTGTAATAACAGGTGGGGTTAGCAGAGGCTCCTTAATTTCTCTTCCTAATGGGCTATTAGGAACTCAACACAGAACATATGTTCAAGTGAACTCATGTGACCATGGATTCTATGAACTTAAAAATCTTTTCTTATTAAGTTTAGTTATCGAAGTTATCAAAATAATCCAGCCAGCCATCCATAGAAACAGATGAAGGTATTATAAGGTATTTTAAGATTCTAGGAAGAATTTTTGAAAACAAAGAAATAAAGCTGATGGCTGACCTTTTGGTGCTGGAGAGCATATGAAATACATCAATAGATGTCTTAGCAAAAGGATTGTATTTGATGTTTCTAAGGTTAAAAAAAAACAGGTTTATTTCTCACATGAGGAGTCCAAGAACCCAAAGTACCAGCAAAAAATTGAAGGCTAGGAGAGTGAAAATGTGACTAAGCTATCCTTTGTTTCTCTGAGTCAGTATTTAAAAATGTAAATCTTACTTATGTATGAAGCATAATTTGGAGCAGCCTGAAGGTTATCCTCAGTCATGCTGGCTGAAAACAGCTCCATGATAGCCATCAGTGCAGGAAATACCATAGTATCACCCAGAGGTTTCTCACATACTCCTTGAGATTCCTTGGAGTAATATTAATTTTCATACTGCTGTATCACAGTGTCTTATCTAGGCAGAAGTCATACTAACCTTTAACAAAAAGAAAAATCCCATTAGTTTAATGTAAAAAAAAATTTAAATTTACCATTTAAATAAAGTATCCTTTTTCCTAAGAGTTATACTGTTGATAAAAAGCATCAGCAGCTGCTGTATGAAATTGTACAGTATTTGTTTTTAAGATTCATTATTTCTGGCATTCTCTCAACATACATAATTTTTGATTCTTTACTTCATTACAGACAGGAAATAAGGAACTGGCAGTTACCATTTGTATTAGACCTGCCAGTCCAATCCTCCTTTTCTTGAAAAACTGGGGGGTTTTATTCTTGATGATGGATGAGAACGTTTGTTTAAATTTCAGTGTAGGTTTACACATTGATAGGTCATAGTATTCCTGTCCTTTTTTTCCCCAACCCCATAAAGAACTCCTTTTTGGAACTGCTAGTTATTTTCAGAGCAGAAGTGGTCCACCTTATTTTGCACCGCTAAATCAGTTGTTTCTGCTGCCAGAATAGCTAAGTCATCCTAACAGCCCTTCTTGTCGTTCAGTGTAGTTTGACTTGCTTGTCTTCATAGTTTCTGTTCATGGTAGTGCAAGTGAAGCCTTAGTGTGTGATACTAATACTGTCTTGCCAGCATTATAAAGCAAAAACACCTTGACTGATGCAATTTCATTTCCCTTTTTACCATCCCTCCTCCCTGCCCCTCCGGTTTTAAAATTGGATTAGGGTGTTATTATGAGAACTTTTGATTAATAGTCTTTAAAAATACAGTCCTTGATGAGATGTCCTGCCATCTTCAGTCAAGAAACAGGAATCACAGCTGAGGCTTTTGTGTTTGAAGTCTTGCAGGGTATCTTTTAATCTTCTCTTCTCTGGCTACCTGCAAAAGCAATCCTGCAGAGCTCCTCAAAGTGGAAGAAGAACTCAAAGTAAATTAAAATACACTGCAGCACAGTGCAAAGAGAAAAGGAGGGTACTTTCACATTCCTATTATATTATCTACTCATTCATTGTTTGAGTTTGTCATAAAGTAGTCTACAGCAGGATTTCATCTTCAAAGTCAGTATTTTCAGCTTCTTTTCTGGCCAATCTTACATCCTTTTTCTTGCCAGGTTTATTACTTTAAAGTCCATTTAATGTTCTGTTCTTTTATTCCTACATTGTTTTCCTTTTCTCAGAAGAGTCTCTGGCACAGCATCTCCTACACATGGCCAAGTAGTCTGGCTGTCTTTGTGAACATTCTGGGTTTGGTGCTTAACTTGGTGGTCAGATAGGTAAGGGAACTTTGCATATCACACTTCCATTTCCTTGTTATCAACACTGAGGTTTCCTCTTCTTTTCAGATGGGCACTCCATCCCATTTTCCTTGAAAGGCAGTGCACATTTTATGTCTTTCCTTAGTGCTGCTGCTTGGTTTGTGTACCAGTTCCTATTGCTGGATGCCGGCACCGAGGGCACTTCCCATTGTTCAGTGTGGGAAGGAAGTACTCTGTTATTAGGTGAGAGGTACCTTGCAAGTAATACCTGAGGACATCAATAAGCATTTAATATATGTGTCCTCCTAATTATGTAATATATTTGTTGCTGATGAAAAAGACAAATAACTATTCATTTTAACTGCTCCTTGGCATTAATTTATTCCTAATCCAAGATCTAAAATATCTGTGACTTCTGTATTTTTTTGGTACCATCCAAGTAATAATTGATTGATCTCTTCAAAGTTTCTCTTTCTTAAGTGTTACAGGCTTTCTTGTACCACTCAATCCAGTCCATCTGGTTTTCTTTCACCAAATCTGTTAACTAGGCTGCTATGGAGGCAATGTCTTGTCTCTTACAGTTATTATAATTACCCAAGTTGTTTGCCTTTTTTTGCCCTGGTTCTTGAGAGGGCCTTGAGGTATGTCAGACAGATTCTTTGCTGATGAGCAGTTTGCTGACTGGTCAGTAAGCTGTGGACTGTGCTGTCCAAGAGAACAGAATCATAGGCATAAATAAAACTGCTGCTTTTTATTCTGTTGTAGTGCTTACTTTTACTTTGGCAGATCAGACATGTTCATTAATTCAGTTCTTTCTTTCTCAAGCAATTTGCACAAACCCATGGGACTATCACCAAGATAAAGCTGTCCACTGAGAGTTTTAAATGCTGAAGGTACCTTGGTTGCAACACTGACAATGTTTACAGGGTTGGTTTCTTGCTATTTTTTCCAAGGACTGTCTGCCAGAAGCTTCCTAATTAAAAATAAACATATTTATCATTTTCCTTGGTTACCGAAGCTCAATTCTTAGTCGTCAAACAGTAATCAACTCCTTTTCCTTTTTTTTTTCTTTTATAATGTGTGTATAATTAATGATGCAGGCATAGATGTTGCATGAGTGAACTGAGCAACTGATTAAGCCTTTATCAGCACAGGGAGACAGGTATTGTAACTCATCAAGAAGAGAAGTTTGCCTTGTGCTGATGGCCTAAACACATCTCTGAGACAGGGGATACCAAGACAGAGGAGCTAGGATTTCAGTGGTGAGTGAAACAGGTCACATGAGGATTCTGGCACTCTCTACACGGCATGCTGGAAGCCAGCGTGCCAGCGGTCATTGAATTGATGGTATCAGCTTCAGCTGTGGAGAGTGTCCCGGACTGATACGTGAGTAGGGGGGTGTAGCAGCTCTGGTAGGCAGTGGTGATACTGAAGAGCTTGCTGAACCTCAGAGCACTGCTAGTAGCGACTGTTAATCTTCAGTCTTGAGGAACCACAAACAGCAGAACTGAAAATGCCAAAGGATTATAATGTTTTTCAAATGCTGATAGCAGCACTTTGCTGCTTTTATCATCGTAAGTCTATTATCAGAGTCAAGGTAGGTGCTCTTTTTCAACTACAGTGTGATAGTCAGTAATGCTTTCAGCTTTTGTTTAGAAGTGTTTGTTTTTATACCATGGTTGGGTACAGAGTGTTTCTTTTCTAAAGAACACCTTTAGAATTCACTATTGTCTCAGAGAGAAATTTAAACAACTTGCAGTTTTATGAGCCTGAAGCTGGCTGTCTTTATATTTTGGGACTAAGTAAAAATGCTTAAATGCTTAAAAAGGTTTGGGACTTGCTGAGGAGTATTTTAGCAAGTTTTCAGAATTTAACTGATCAGACCATTTGGTTCCCTAACTTTTTCCACCTATTTAAGGAAAACACAGGCAATTGTGCTTAGGAGCCACAGGTGTTTTTTAAATGTTTCAGACAATTTTGGATTTGTCCTTATATTTTAGATTTTTTTTTTAATTGCAAGATACACAAAATCATATACTCCTAGGGTGGTAGTCCAACCCTCCTGCCATGGGCAGGGACATACTTTACTTTATGCAAAAGTGCTCTATACGCACTATAAGCAAAGGAAAAGCCTTCATAATCATTTTGAGTCACAGAAGTGTGTGACTTGGGAATTGTAGTCATGTGGGGCATCTAACTACTTTTAAGGATCTGTGAGTTACACTTCAGGTTTTAAATCTTTTTATTTAAGATTTACATGTGAATTGTTCTTTGATTAACACTGTGGAGAACCTGCAATGAGGAAGGATGTGGTTGCTGTTGTCTCACCTTTTGGCTTTCAAACTTTGATAGAGGCAATTAAAAGTTGGGAACAGCTTCCCCCTTCTCTCACCTTCAGTGATTTAGCCCTATAACTGTCCATTTCTGAAAGTGGGGTGTGGGGCTCAGTCTTTTGGAGACACTGAAAAAGTGATTCTGTTCAGATTGACGTCTTCTGACTGGGACAGGTGTCAGCAATTATCCTCACAATAGAGTGCAAAAGATGCTCAATTGTGCTGTAATTATTTTTTGTTCTTGTTTTAAGGCTTAGTTCTTTGCTTCTAGAACTTTTTAAGTGACATTGGGGTTTATTGTTGGCTGTCAGAACAGTTAGAAAACTTGTTCTTGACCATGCATATGCCCTTTGTTTAACTTGGCATGAATTTCTAATACCTAAAATAACGCTGGTGTTGTCATGGCAACTTTCCATTTAGTCTAATCCATATAGTCTCTAGAGAAACTGAAACATTAATAGTGTTTGCTGTATGGAGGGTGAAAAATAAAACCTTTTATGTAGAAACAAATTACAGTTGGGATCTTTCAAAAATAAGGTTCTATTTAAAGAGATTTGCAGCATTTAAAATAGATTTGAATGCATGTGTTCCAGTATGTCCATTTAGCATTAGTTAAATCTGATGAACTCCTATTTTAAGAAGTTTGGATGGTAGGGATCTGGGGTGCATTCACTGAAGAGAAAATGTCTGTAGGTATAGAAACAGCTGGTGGTCAAATCAAGTAAGGCCTGAACCTTGGGGCCCAGTGGTATGGATTCCAATGCCAAAGGGCCTAGGAGTGAACAATAGGGCCTAGTATGAACAATAAGATAGTATGAATGAAGTAGTCGGGTTTTTAATTATCATTATTATTACTATTATTATTTAATTTTTAAAAAACTTCAAGCAAAATCAGTTTGTGTAATTAGATGAAGTTGATTGTTGATTTTAATAGTAATTACAAGTGTAATGAAATACCAAATTGATCCATAGATAAGCATGCTGAAGTTCTCAACTACCCCTGAGAGATCCAGATTTTTTTCTGCGTTGAGATAAATTCGTTATGTTATCCAATTTAATTGAAGACAGTATGTGGCCAAGCTCAGACATGCCTTGTTGTGTCCCACCAAAGCTCAGGAAGCAGTACAGCACTTGAGCACACACATTTTGCTGCACTTTATTTTAGTGTGTGAAATTGGGATCTCAACAGCAGATGTTTGGTTTATTATCCCATGCGTTAATAGAAAATATAATGATCAGTGCAGAACATCTGAACTTGGACCAACTCATTCTTCAGTCATGATGTGTCAGTACCTTTCATGATGCCATTTGGTTTTTATAGCTGTTTACTGTCAAGGTCAGCTTTTACTTTGAGGGAAATAGAGAAACTTCAAGGCAACGGGGGGTCCTATTTGTGCTTTAACAAGAAGAAAGTGAAGAGAACATACTGATTTGTGACTTGTGCCACTTCCAAGCCAAAATATTTTTCTTTACATTTGCATTTTTTGGAAGAGAAGAAGTAAGTTAAGACTAAATCAGTGATAAAAGGTGACTTAAAAAATGCAGAGGTCTAAATTAATGAAATCATCTTTGCCACAAGACAGGGTTTTTTTAGTACTAATCAGTATGGTTGTCATGATCAGAGGGGGAAGGGCCTTGAAGTTCAAGTATTTTCATTCTTAATTCTCTGCTATGATTCACCCTCAGCTGAAGCTGCGCAAAAGGGGAAAGCCACTCCAGTTATCAGGACTGCCAAGTTTTGTAACTTCCAGCACACTGATGTAGCACATTACTGGGTGATGTGCTAATGCTGTGAATGTGACGTGCGTAAAAAGCCCTTTATAAGCAGCTACGTATTGCAAGTGCCATCTCTTATCTTGGGTGAACTGCAAACACTTTTAATAGATAGTAGATCTTAATTAATATTTCTTCAGTGTGTGATGATCTAAATCTGTTCCACTGGCATCCTCAGGCTTCATATATCCAGTTTCAACATGTGTGTGGAGGCAGTTGGATTTGATGACACGTGAGTTGCATGTAATCACCACCCAGCATTGTGGGTCTGCTTTTTCAGTGTTAGATTTGTTATTGTTGGAGAGGGGCAGATGTGAAAAGACTGCTCAAAATTATGTGAAATTTTGTATAGCTCCCCGAACATTGATTTCCTGTTGTCTTGTTGCTGAATTTTGATGAGTCTTATAAAATTCTTTTCAATTTCCCATGGTAATTTTATAGTAACACGGCAGTAAAAGTTTTATTATCTTCTGTCATAAATATGTAGATAACACAGGGTCCACTGGTGCTCTGGTGCTCTGTGATATCTGTTTGATGGGGATGGGAATGGGAATATTCTTCAGTAGGTATTTATGCATTTAACTTCTTGGTAGTACCTTTTATTTAGGCATGTCTCAGATTAAAACGAAGAAACCCCCTACATAACTGCTAACATCATTTCCATTTGGAAATGCAGATCTCTAGGGTCACTGAGTTGAGGGGATTATTCAGGATTTCTCAGGATCTGTATTCTGGAAATTAAGCTCTCCTAGCTCTGAATGTGGTTATGTAGAAATGTAAGGATTTGTTGTAAGTGTGGCACTGTAGTAGAAAATGGTTGCTGAATCCACTACAATTAAGTTTTCCCATTACCTTCATTTAACATTAAATTGATCTTTGTACTAAAAGACTTTTTTTAGTTCCCTCATTCTAAACCAGTCTCTTACTTATTAGTTGTTGTGGTTTGAGCCCAGGTGGCAGCTACACACCACGCAGCCACTCACCCACCCCATCCCCCCCCCAGAAGAATGGAGAGGAGAATCAAAACTAAAACTTCTAGGTTGATAAAAGAACAGTTTAATAGCTTAAATAAAGTGAAATATAATAAATAATAATAATAATAACAAAGAGGAAAAAACCCAAGTGATGCACAATACAGTTGCTCACCACCTGCTGACTGATGTCAGACCCTGTCCCTGAACTCCTATCAGCCCTGCTTCCAGGTAATTCCCCATTTTATATACTGGGCGTGATGTTCTGTGGTGTGGAATATCCCTTTGGCCAGCTCAGATCACCTGTCATGGCTGTGCTCCCTCCCAAATTTTTGTACACCTCCTCACTGGCACAGCATGAGGCACCAAAAAAGTCCTTGATTTAGGATAAACATGAGTTAGCAACAATCAAAACATCAGTGTGTTATCAATGTTGTTCTCATACTGAATCCAAAACACTGCACTGTACCAGCTACTGAGAAGAAATTAACTCTATCACAGCCAAAACCAGAAAAAATTGGCCGCTTTTCTGTGAATGCCAGGCAACTTTTGTTGTTCATAGTAGCAGAGTGAGAACATGCACGTGATGGAGTTTATTTAATTTTAAAGAGCCCTTGCAGTCATGGTGAAAGTTTTCATGGTAATTTGTTATCTTTTCATCATTAACCTCAAAAGTTGTCACCAGTTACCTAAAAAAGCATGCGGAAATCTTGTGGCTTCAAAATTGCCATTCTCCTGTATTAATTCATCTGTCTGAGTAAATCACCCATTCTGTACCTCCTGTTACTTAACACAGCACGTGCTATAGTCCTGTGTGAACTTTGTGCCTTCTGAACTACAGCTGGTGCAAGGTTCTGCCCCTGTGAAGAGCCTTGCACCAGCTATAGTTCAGTTTCCCGGTTAACCAGAAAATGGATTCCTGTGGTTAGAAACTCCCTTTTTCCAGTTAGTTCTTTCTCAATAAAACTCTTCAGTAATCACTCTGTGTTTTTGTTTTGTAAGGCATTGGCCAATGATGCTGCTTTTCTGTACAGGAGAAAATAAGACTGTCAAAATAAGACTGCTTTTGAACAATACTGGAGAGTTGGTTCTACATGAAAATGCTCAGTGCAAGTCTGTTGGGTTTGGTGGCCAGTTAGTAGAATTATAAGTGAAATGAAATACACTGTACTCATTAAAACATATTATAAATTCACCTAACTGTATATCTTAAAATGCTTGTATTTGTAGTGCCAGATAGGCAGTCTGATTAGGATGACAAGGGCACAGGATTAAAGACTGAAGGGATCTCTGCAGCCAGTGAATTATATCTTGATCCAGAATTGGAACTTTGACACTAAAATGTTCATTTTCTGTATGAACAAGTTGATTGCTCTCTAGTGGCTTGGAATTAGAGAAATTTTATTATTTTTCACTTTTCCAGATGTTTTTGGTGTCCTGTGTCTGCGTTCTATCCCTTCTTTCTTGTTTCACATCTTTGTCTCCCCTGTTGGTATTTCCTGTTCTTGTCCCAGCATCCCCTTCATATTTTCTGTCAGTTGGTCTTTCTGTTAAAATATCCACTTGGCTAAAAGCTAGGTAAATCTCACATATTTAAGTTTTTTGTTAATCACAAAGTTTCTCCCATCTCCTCATTTGTTTGGAGGCTCTGTAGGACCCAGTGATTTTACACGGTCAGAAAGTCGCAGTTCAGCATTCATGGTGTACTTAAGCAAACATAGCAGGCCTCCAGTGTTGGAGAAAAGAAGGATTTGTGAGAAATCTGAAATAGGTTTGGTTTAGATGGATTCTGTACTATTATTAAAACTTTAGGGAAAGTACTAAAAGTTTGGGAAAGGTACAGACTTGACTTTCTTCCTCAGTCAGATCATGCTTCAGTTTTCACAAAGCTGTTCTCATTTATCCCTAATAACTATCTCTTCTCTTTTTATTTTTTCTTTAGACGTTCAAGGCAACAGGAAATCAGGTGGTTCCAAGGCTGCCTGTTGGGCTCGTTTAAATATCACCTGGCAGAGCTGTGCAAAGCACCAGGAAGTAATTGAGATTGGATGGAAATGTGGCCCCCTTTAGTCTTGTACCCGTAACAGTCCTTGGCTGTGCTTTGTGTAAATAATACTTTGCCAGAAGGATACAAAGAGAGATGATGTGAATTTTGGCTTTATCTGAACTGAATGAGGGACCTAAAATGACAGATTTTGGACCACTTCTAAACAGAGTCTAAAATTAAAAGTGTTTCCCTCATAATTCAAATTGGTTTAGGAAAAAAAAAAAAAAAGAAGAAAAAAAACCCACAACCAAACAAAAAAACCAAAACAATAAACCAAACACATCATCACCTTAGAGAGGAATTGATTAATAACAATACAGAAATAACTGTGGGACTTCCTTTTTGTTTACTACCAACCTCATACAGTAGATTATTCAGCACAATGTAATGTGATAAATTCTGTTAGGATGATTGACAGAAGAGCTTGATATAGTGAGTTCCCTTTGGAGAGTGCCAAACACTCACATGAAAGTAACCTGTTAGGTGCATGAACAGCAGATTATAGTGCGAAATTCCCACTGAAATACATTTATGAATTTCAGAGGTACAGCATATTGTGGTAGGTAGGTCAAGTCCTCTTCAAATTTGCTCTAATGAGAAAATATTTTGATGTTTAATTTCCTTAAACTTTGATATTATCCAGGTTTTGGTATGCTAGATTAACATTTGCCTGAAAAAAAAAAAAAAGGTAAAAATACTAGGTAACATCAAGGATAGCTTGTTACATCTGTAAGCACAGTTAGCTGCTAGTTTAATAGCAGACATAGCAGCTGAAGTAGAGATCCTTTGTGAAACATAATATAAAAACACTAAAATAACTACTGACTGAAATTTTTTCCATCCTGTTAAAGTCTTGGCTCTCTAGGTTTTCCATAGTGTATGTAAGTAGGATTGAGGGTTTTTGCCAGAGGTTGATAATACTGTATTGCCAGGTAGTTGTATATTTTTATTTAAGGACCTGTGGATAAAAACTCAGCATGGCAGAAATAGCTTAAAATAGCACCAGGACTGGAAACAATGCAACTAAAATGTGAACAAAGAGTTCTGGAAAGCACATACTTACAGAGAGTTCTTTGTAGGTCAGGAAAAGCATCTGTATTTGAAAACAGTTCTGCTGACTTGATCTGCTTTTATATTCCAGGGATATCTGACAGGGTTGCTACTATTAAAGATCTCAAAGCATTTAAACTGGAAGCTTCCCTGTGTTGCTTCAACCATGTTTTGTTGCAGAATACATGGAAGTCTTTAATTTTTCCCTAGATTGTTTTTAAATTTCTTTTTACCATCCACTTCACTATCTAGCTGTAAATGTAGATTCAGCTGTCTTTCTGTTAGACTAGGAGCCAACAATGTCTTAGGCAAAGAAATAAAACAAGGACATACTCCAAAATGCAGGTTTGTCACTACGAAGTTAGTGCAACTTTACAGCCTGCCATTGCTGTCCATTAACTTTTGGGTGCTATTGGGAAATGAGGCTGAAGTATCTGCATCGTGTTGTGTGGAATAAGTCACCTTTTCTTTTGAAACTGGCATAGCTAGTAATTGTTGTAAGCCTACCCTCTTCTTTATTTACAGGCTAACATGCTTGCACAGGTTGTGCCTGGAGTGATTTTTGAGCCTTGCCTGATGTGAAGTTCAGTGTATGCAGAGATGCTTGCAGAGCAGAGGCCTTGGGTGTAGTGTTTAGCATAGAAAGGTTTAGGCTGGTGAGATTACAGACAGTTTATCAGTCACAATTCTCCTTTGACATAGTAGACATAGTTTCTATAAGAAATCAGTGTCAGTGAACAAAAAACAAAAAAACCAGGAAGACATGCTGTTACTAAACTTGCTTACCTAGGCAGTTTTACCCCTTGTGTATCCTGGGATTTGTGCTAGCCACTGGAGTTCTTTCACTAAATTCTGAGTTGCATGAAGGTTGTTTAAGCATGTTTGCTTCATCTCAGGAGATGTCTGACCTCTCTGGCCATCTGAGTGTATTCCATGTGGTAGACCATGGTGGAGAGGATTTTTAACAAACCAGTAATTATGAACGTTAACAATTTAGTTGGTTTGGACTCCTGAAATGTTTTTCTTGCTGTGTTGTTAGATGTAGTTCAAGTGCAATATGTATCTCATTAACTTCATTTGAGTAATGAAAAATCCATTCAACCACCAGAAGAAATTCTAGGTTTCTATGCTGTATTTGTAATTAATGTGTATCTCTAAGTGGATCATCTTGATATTTTTAAGATAATTCGTGTCAGTACCATGGATGAAATTAGTCCATTTCATCCTATATAGGTCTTTGGTAAAGACCTGTAGTTCTTTTTGTTGGCTAAAAGTATAACTCTCTTAAGCAAATTCAGTTATTGCCTTTGTATCCTATAGTTTGTTCTATTTACAATAGCTCTGCTTACCACTGAGATACAGTGAGATGCTTTTGGAATGATGATAACAATTTCTATAGTAGCTCTGGGTTCTTTAAGATCTCTATTCAGTAAAAAGCATCTTTTAAACCTTAAACATGATTCACATTGGAGTAATAGTTCCTCTCAGAAGATCAGCAAAACACACAGCTGTGACTTTAAGAGCTTGTTACACCATTGCAGCTGGATGCCTTTATTTACCCTGGAGGGGATATTTTAAAAGTTCTCCCACCACTTCCTTGTGCAGTTAGGGGAAAAGGTGCTCTTGAAAAGCCTCAGCTCAATTTGTGTGCTCTTCACTCTACCTTCTGCTTGGGTAGATGTTATAAGATTTGCTATCATTCTCTAAGATGTGGCAGTGAAATGTCTGTTAATTTTAGAATCAGTGCCAGTCAGCTTTAAATGGCTTCCCAGCCATTTGACTTGGGAAATACAAGTGGTAGGTATATGCCAGAGGTCCTTCACCTGTGGTGGTCTGATAGGTCACAAGGGTTTGGTGTGGAGGAGGGATTTTTGGCCTTACCTGACTATGTTTTGACACCTCAATATGGTTTTGAACTTCAGTCCTCACCAAGCCTCTTCTGTGACTCCTATATCCAGTAACTTCACCTCTTCATGTTGTACATGGGTTTATGAACGAGCCCTTTCAGTGAAGGTCTTCTCTTTTTTTGTGGCATGGTTTCTTCCTGCACAGACTTCTCATAAAGCTTGGAAGGAGTTGGTGCAAAACCTTAATGTACAAATGCACAGAGAATTTACTGCTTGATGAAAATGCTTGTCCATTTTGAAGCAGATTTTTATGGATAAATAACACCTTACTCTGGTTCACAGAAGGGAAACTAAGGTGAAAAGTGATTCTTTACCCGGGTGTTTTTATCTTCTGCCTTTCTGTGTTAGCTACTAGTGTTTGTCTAAGAGAAGCCTTAGTTTTCTCTTGAGAAAAGCAGAGAGAAGAGGAGAATTTATCTCAGAATTTCTCTGGGCTCCCAGCATGTTTAAATTGTCTTGGCAGCAGGATGCCTCCTCTGGCACTATTCCACCAAAAATCTGCTGTCTGGTAATCTGTTGTAATTCAGTCTGCCTGAAATTGCAGGGAGGATCATTGGAAGAAGTGTTAAATGTGTGCCACCTGCTCCCACAGTTAGGTGCAGTGAGTATTCACTGTGAAGGAGAAAAAGCTATAGAGAGCAGTGTTCATGAAAAGAACAGGAATTGGTGGGCAAGCCTTCCCAGTTCTTTTTAAAATAATGTATGTGTTCCTTATTTGCATCAGTGTGTCATTTAAAGGAACCTGTGAGGTTTGGCTCATATCCAGACCTAAAAAAAAAAAATCCATAATGCACTAGGGCAAAACGCTACATTTTAGTCTGTGCACCAGCTGGAGGCCCCCTCTCTTGCTCCTTATCCCTCTCTTTTTTTTTTTTTTAATGGTCTTTCTCTGAAGAGAGGGTATACTCTGATTCTTTGATCAGTGTAGAACATGTTCTCAGGCTTTTGAAATTTTTCAGCACAACAAAGATGGGCTGGAGTCCCAGCCCTTGGAGAATGAAAGGAAGTCCAAAGTACTTCCCTCCTCTGAGTGCTTATGAAGGAGTACGTGGCTGCTCCGGAGCAGATCCTGCCCCTCACTGTTAGCAACACTGAATCCATAAGAACTAGTGAGCCAGAGTGGGCCAGCATGAAAGCTATGCTCCAAGAAGAGATGAAGACAGAAATTTTCCAGAAAATCTTATAGTAGTTGTATAGTGGTGATGGAGATACCTTCAAGCAAAACTCATGCATTTCCTGCTAAGGGACAACAAGACCAACAAGGTCCTTCTTTAGGAAGGGAACATGTTGGATGTGCAGATTTAATGACCATTAGGAGTAAGCCCTTTAAGATTGAAATTTTACTTTGGCAAATTTAGTGCAACAGAATTATTGAACAACTAAGTGTGTCCAGATTAGCCTGGAATATTCTTAACTAGATGGGATCAAAGGAGGCTGGTGGTAAAGAATCTAAATTTTAAATAGAAGTTTAAACAGGACGGAGAATATTGGAGCAGGGCACTTGGGTCCAGCTCAATTTTTTTTAATATAGTTAGAATTCTTATTGGAAAAGAGGAAGTAAGAGAAGTGGCTTTGTAGGTGTGTCATTATTAGTTTGGTGTATGGACAGAACACTTTGCTCCGTTCCGTGTGGTGTAGAACAATTGCATGTTATCTCACAGAATGCTGGGGTTTGTAAATACAATCTAGAGAGCAAAGCCAAGCCAGCCTGCTGAAAGCAGCACCTGCATTCCACTGCAGGTCATATGATGGAAGTTATAACCCAGGTAAAATGTTAATCACTAAACTTGGCACAGCTGAAGCTTTTAATCTTTTATTGCAGTTTTCTAGGGAGAGGCACGTTATGGACAACAGCCCGGAAAAACTGAAGAAGGAGTTAGAGGAAGAACTGCAGCTGAGTTGTGAAGACTTGCGTAGCCATGCCTGGTACCACGGACGTATTCCTCGGCAGGTACGTGGTCTTTGAATTGCCAAATGTGCTTTGAGCTTTTATAGACAAGCAGAATTTCACTGAAGTGCTGTACACATCTCTGATACCTGAATTAATTTAGTAGGAACATAATGCCTGTTTGTCTGAAAGCTATGGTGTTTATCACAGCTTGACATAAAATGGGGCTGAGGAAGGATGCAGGGCAGACCTGGTGGGAAATGGATATATTTCAGGATTTCTGTGCACTGAATAAATCTGGAAATGGAATTTGAGCTTTATTTGAGAATACTTATGGCCACATATTGTTTGGAGAACGCTGACGTTAATTTGATTAAGTATTCTTAACGAAGGTTAAAATGTTGGGTTTTTTTCTTTCTTGCATTTGAACCTGGGGGGAGAGGAAAAAGCCCGCAACAAAATCAATGCAATCACTTAAAGTTTGATCCTTACAAACGCAGTTACAAACGTGTGTTAAGGCTGGGGTTGGATTGGAGCTTCCAGAGCCGCTGGAGCTCCCCCTGCGGGCCTCCCTCAGCCCCGGGGCACGGCCGGCTCAGCCGCCACACATTCGGCACTTGGCTCTTGGCGTCCTTTTTATCACATGAAAGGACTGACTCAGAAAAACAAGATGTCTGACTCTTCCTAGTCAGTCGTATTCACATGCAGTGTTCACAAAGAATAAAATCAGAAAAGCTTCTGTCATGTAACAATGAAAGGGCGGAATCCAGGATCTTGTATTAATGGCTTCTCAACTTCAGTGTGACTCTATATTCAGATGATTTAAGCTTAAAATCCTGGGTTACTGCTTTGCCTTCATGCCTTATTTTCTGTTAGCAAACTAGAAGGAATACACATGCAAAAGTGGGTCAGCTTCTGGCTGCTGGCTCCTTTCAAGAAGCCCTTCCAGATCTCTGTTGTGGGATGAGCTTTTAATTTAGAATTGGAGACATCATTCTTCTACCACACTTCATGCTTTGCTTTGTATTTGTGGCTTTGTCTATCCTCCCAGAGTGGCCAAATTAATTCCTGTGTTTAAGAATATTTTGTGGTAATGTATTGTTTTCTGATTCTGAAAGTAATTTTTTGTATAATTCTTTTTTCTCAAAGGTGGCAGAAGGCCTAGTTCAGAGAGATGGAGATTTTCTGATTAGGGATTCTCTCTCCAGTCCTGGGAACTTTGTTCTTACCTGTCAGTGGAAAAATACCCCTCAGCATTTTAAAATCAACAAAACAGTTCTAAGACTCAATGAAGCCTACTGTCGTGTTCAGTATCAGTTTGAACTGGAAAGTTTTGACACTATCCCTGGCTTAGTCAGATACTATGTTGGGAATCGCACACCAATATCAAAGCAGAGTGGAGCAATTATTTTTCAGCCTATCAACCGGACTGTGCCTCTCAGGTGTCTAGAAGAAAAATATGGTGTAACCCCAGTCCATCAAAAAGAGCCAAGCACCCCCGAAGGAAAAACAGAAACTGTAAAAAGGCTGAGTCTTGGTATATCCAGCATGCAATCCCCGGAGCAGAGCATACCCAGAGGAAATCTTTTGAGGTACCTTAATTTTGCTGTCCTTATGGAAGGAAATGGAGTTAAGTTTATCAGCTCCTGATGAAGGTGATGTGAGTTTTCACTCCAGTTTGAGATGGAAGACTAGACATGAGGGTTTGCTGGTTTTTAGCAGAGGATCAGCAAATCCACAAAGTGAGAGCAAATGTAGACTCTGGAAGCATAACAGCACTGCAGTGACTTGGCAAATCTTGACCATGTAAGACAAAGGATTAAAATAACATCTTGCTGCTGCTCCAGAGAAGTCTGGTTTTCCATAGTTGACTCCTGAAATAAAAATGCCAACTGTGGGGTAATGGGTCCTAATTTCAGTGTCCATATCAAATGTTCCATTAGAAAGTTTCAATGTTCATAAATGCTGCAGGGTGATGCATAGTATAGCCCATTTCACTGCCACTACAACAGCAGTTTATGAATGAATGAAGTACCTTTTATTATCTTAAGTTGCCCAAGTGGAAAGCTAATGATCCTTGCACTGGTTATGATATATTCTGGCAGTTAGATATGTATCTAAGTGTTGCATATATTGATATGTTTTTGTTTGCATTTTTGTTTACCCCAGAAACAAAGAAAAAAGTGGTAGCCAGCCAGCTAGTTTGGATCATGTTCTGGAGAAAAGATTCCCATTAAAGGCTCACCAGTCAGAGAGCTATCTGCTAATAGGTATGTTTTGTAATTAAAGTTTTCATACTTAGAAACGGTGTGTGTCCAGGTGGTCTGTTACTCTTCAGACCAAAGTGAGACTGCTGAATGTTATGAGTACTGTAAATACAGTCATATTTAATGGCCACTGTAAGCTGTGTTAGCACACTGCTTGCTCTTCAAGTCACTGGAACAGGATTTTTATTTACAATGCACCAGCTAGTTGAGAACCTTAGCACACAACTCAGCAGGCTTCCACACCAAAAAAATGACCGCTGTGGTTGGCATTAAAACCTTTTTTGATGGCAATACCTTTCCTCACTTGTGCTTGACAAGAACTGACTTGTTTCACTCATGTCTTTCTGACAAAAGTTTATTAAGTACAAGTGGTGTTTCATGGAAATTCTGGTAACCACTTTTTCTCAGGGTAAACTATGTAGATGAGGTAATGTTCCTCCCTAGGAGAAAAACACTACCATGGCTTTTGTACTCAGTTCTGTTCTTCCATCTCCCTCAATCTCTTTACTCTCCATTCCTTTTGCTGCTCTCTGGTTTCACGGCCACTATCATCCTAAGCAAGGCATCCAGGGTGTGACAACATTTGGATCAGTTGTTGATCAGGGCATTTTATTTCTCAGGTTCTTCAAAGGTTTAAGCAATTGTTTCCATACTAACACACTTGTCTATAGAAGCTTGCAGTAATGCATCTCTTCCCATGTGGACAAACTAGTATTTGACTTCCAAGGCTGCTCATTTTGAATACGGTACTGTTAAAATTTTTCATGCCTATTGTAGGAAGAGTTCTCATGGCAAAGAGACTATTAAGTATTTGTATAGTGAGACTGTATTTTGATAGGAAGGGTGTGCTCCTGTGTTTTAACAGGGGGATGGACAGACATTTGCTTGCATATAAAGCATCCATCTGTAGCTGAATTGATTATTCCAATTCATGGCTGCAGATACTTTTATTTTGGTACTATAACAGCCTGAAGAATACTGCTGTGCATTTTGTCATAGGATCCTCTGAGTAGGTTCTGTTATCGTACTGCTTAAGGGTGGTGACAGGCTGTGATTTGGAGTTTTTGTTTTATATCTGGAATCAAGCAGTAACACCCACACAATGTGACTGGCCACTTTGCTGTAGATACCAGCAAATGCACTGAGAACTGCAGATTGGGATTGTCTGACACAGGACTCATCCCATATTGGATGCCGATGTTTGCATATGCAGTGGGTACAGGATGAGGCATAAATACACATAAGTATATGGCTGTGTTTCTCCAGCTCTTCAAACTAGCTCTGTTTCACAAAAAGATTAGCATTCCTGAAATTCATTCCTTCCATACTTTTATTTCAGGTTCAGGCTTGACTTTGGGAAGTTTTGCTTTCATCTCAAACTTGTTGTTCCCAGAAATTACTGACTCACCTTTTACATGGTGCGGCTGGAAGTTGCTGTTTTTATAGCCTAGATCAGGTTACAAAGAAACCTCCTATTCCAAGCCATGGAGGCTGTCCAGCTCTGACAGGATAGCCTATGTATGCAGCAGTGACTGGAATTACTGTCAGCGTTACCACAGAATAATACTGTGGTGCAGCTGTTCCATGTATTTGCGATTTTGGGAGGATCAGCAAGTGAATGGAATTTGCTGGCTAGGTCATTCCTCAAAACACACAATTTTGCCAGCAAATAATTGACATGATCTGACAATATTATCCTTAGGAAATAGCATTAGGAGATGAACCCTGGCACAGGGACCAGGAATTACATGTATTTTGGCCTTCTAAGACGCTGTTTTCCCCTGCAGGTTCAAGACATCCATCTCGATTACCTGAAGCAGATGCAAACTCCTGTCCAAGCTCACCCACATTTAGAACAGGCAGTGAACCATCTCTAAGCCCCACAGTTGTTCAGAAAGTCACCTCAGAGTCACTGCTAGGGGAAGCTCTTAGAGGATCAGACAGTCAGCTCTGTCCAAAGCCTCCACCTAAACCCAGCAAAGCACCCCTGATGAAGCCCCCAGATTCTCCTTTGGCTTCCCACAGTTCTGAAGGACACTATTGTGAACTAAACCCTGCCAGGCGTCCAACAGCAACAAAACAACACTTGTGTCAGAAAAACAGCTATGTGGAACATCTGACACAAAAGGAGAGGGGAACATTCAGGCACTCTGAAACAAGCTATTTGATCCTTGACGATCCTACAATGAACACTGCAGATCCTTTAGAAACTTCAGCTCAGACGGCTGAGGAAGACAGCATCGTTTCTGTACCTGTTTATGAGATGGTCTCTAGTTTTAAACCGAATGATTTTGAATCCAAACTACTTCCTCCTGAAAACAAGCCATTGGAAACATCCATGTTAAGAAGAGTTAAGGAGCTTTGCACCAACAATAACCCAAAGATTATTGCACAGCATATTCTTAGAATGGACTGCAAGGTAAAAAAAAGATCATGCGTTTTATTTTATATTGTCTCAGTTAGACTTTTAAAGAACTGATTTGAAAAGAATAATGGGTAGATTTGCAGCTAATGTAATGTTTGTGTTGCTTACAGGAATTTTAGGGTGTTTTTTTCCATTTGAAGAAAAATGTTCACAAACTCTTTGGACTAAAGGTCTCTCATCATGCTTGACTTTAGACTCAAATTCTCAAAGTCCCATATGTCTTTTAAATGTCCTATCAGGTGCTGCATACCTGTGATTCAGCCTTTCCTCCTGTATTGGAGGAAGAGCTCTCTGTGCTGTGAAGCACTGTGGGAAGAACTGCTCCCAACAGGAAATAGCTTGTTTGGGCAAAGAGCAGGCAGACCTGGTTGCCATATGACCATTATATACATTGTTCAGTGGAATTAAATATATTTAAACTTCTAAAACCAGCTGCTCTTCTAACCTTTGTCTGAGTTCCTCTCTTACAGCTGGATAGGTGGTGTGGGAAAATAGCTATCAGGACTTGTGCTCTTCTCTCCTGTGAGAGAACTGTGCTAGTGGAATTGCTTTGAAAGATGTAAAAAATACAAAGAACTATTTTTCACATTGTAGACTTTGGTCAGCTGCTAGGGCTTGGAGATCAGCTAATAGATCAGAAAGACAGGAGAATCATCTCCTAATGAGATGATGACTTTGTGTAACTGCAGTTAAATCTGCACCAGTTTGCTGGCATGACTGAGAGCTGTACCTGCTGTCGAGCAGCTACAGGGACCAAATGGTGTGGGGGGTATCTAGCCCCCCCCCCCTTCCCCGCTTTGTTGGGCTTCAGTGGTTTTAGTCTTTTTAAGAACAGTTTGAGAGCAAAACACATGGCTACTTACTGGGCAACTCCATTGCAGACAGGAAGGGAGTGGGAATGGTGATGCTCCAGAAGCACATCTGTGGCACTCTGCTGGTGCTGCTGCACTGATGGGACACCGTAGGTCTGAGGAGGGGGCAGTCCCCTGGAGCAGCCGAGTGTGTGAGTCCTGCCAGCTGCTGGGGGCCTGCCAACAGCAAACACAGCTTTTTCTCTCCTCAGTAGCACTGTTGGCTGCTGCTAAGTGAGGCTTCATGCAGACAAGGTGACTCAGAAAAACTCAGTTCCACAAATGCTCACTCTTCTCGGAAGTGGTAGATTGAGGCTTCTTTACTATGGTTCCGAGAGTATTTCTAACATTTTAGTTCCAAAATTCATTTTTTCTTTCCTTCCTTCAACCTAATAACTAAATTATCTTTAATATATTGTTAAAGAGTGTGTTGCTTGAAGGTATAGGATATGCATGCCTTAGAGAAGTAGTAAGTTTATATATATGTATGTATGCCTATATTACATTCAATTAGCTCATTATTAGACTCCATATTTTAAATACTGTAAATTTGCAATGGAGCTAAGGCATCAACTAGCCTGCTTGAATTAATTAAGAGTCATTGGAGGGCTTTGCAGAAACAGATATTTGGATTTTGGAGCAGGAACAGTAACTAGCTGGGACAGGTAGAGAAGTCTATTTGGTGTTCGCCTCCGAGTGCTGAGCCAATGCCTGCCATTTATTGGCAACTTGTTGCATAGACTGCACTGATAAGAACTGCATGATGCAATGAGATTGGCATGTGAATTGGGCCAGAATGAATGCTTTGTACTGAGAACCCAGGCTAAAGTTCATGTGTCTTCTGTGTGTCATCAGTAATTCAGTTTGCCTTTTAAACAATGACATTTCTAATAAGGAATCACCCATATGGTAAGTGATGAGGTGAGTATTTGCCACTTGCATACCTGTGATGGAATAGCAATTAGTGTCTCCAGGGGCTTCATATCACTCCTGTGTCTCTAGAAGTGAAACAGGTCTTTCTACAGTGCTGTTTTGTACTGCTGAGGCTTGTTGTGCAGCCCAGATTGCTTTCATCATTTCATAGACAAAATAGCCTGCTGATGGGTGTATCAGAAAACTGCAGGCAGATTGGTTTGTAATCTTACACCATCATATTAATGTGGTTTTGCTTATTGTTAGCAATTATAATTGTTATTGAGATAACCAATACAATATGTTTAAAAAGCAAAGACAAATTGGTGAGGGTGTCAGCTTTCACACACTGACTTTGTAAGGCACTCAGTATTGTGTCCTCCTTACCCCTTTTGCTAATTCATCTTTATGAACCTTTATGAACCTAATTCATCTTTAGGACCCTGTGGTGTAACCAAAAACATTGTGAGCAGTTCAGTTAGAAAGGAAAAAGGCGAAGCAAGTGTGTATGTCCTTAAGGCAAGGAGCAGTGCCTCTCTGACAAGGATCAGGCTGAGAGAGCACTACATTTCCTGGAACTTGCATAGTAATCTCTTTCTGGAAGCAGAGGATGGAGTTTGATAAAGCATTTTGGTCACACCTTTTAAGTTTTCTGATGGCTGTATCACGTAAAAAAAAATTTCCTTGGATTTTTTGTATAAGGTACTGAACATGCATAAGTTGAAGTTTTTCTTTGACGCCTGTATTCTAATGTTGCATGCTGTGCACTTAGCTCTGTATGCCATGCACTTACCTGGAGGACTTCTGTGTGGCTAGGGTTTGTTTTCTTTTTTTAAGAATGTTAGTTTCAAAATTCATGCAGAGCTTTTTGCACTTGACAGGTGGCAAGGATAGTAGAAGTTTCTGAAGAGATGAGGAGGAATATGGGAGGGAACTCTGGTCTTGAACTGATCACCTTGCCTTACGGACATCAGCTGCGCCTTGACCTGATTGAGAGGTAAATGTTCCTGTTCCTTATTTGCAGGGCAGATGGCCAGAAGCTTGGAGCATGGCTGCACTGCCCTTCTCATTTCCTCCAAGAATGCTCTCCTGCATGTTTCCTGAATTCATGTGTACAGATTATAGGAAAAGATTGCTTAAGGTCATAAGGCAACTGTCACGTGTAGTACAGGAAAGGGGAAAAGATGTTGAAAGCAGGCTCCTTGGAACAGCTGAATGCCATCAGCTCTCCTTTACAAGCTCAAGTAAACTAAAATTCAGGGGATCTATAATCTATCTGAGCATGTAAGTGTGTGTGGAGGAGACTGAAAGGTAGTATCCTTCTGCACGTGGCAAGAGGCTAGATGATCTAACAAAGTAAAAAATTATCAGCAAAGCTTTCTGAAAACCCTCTGCAAAAGTTAAGGGGGAACACTTAAGGTGTTCTGATGTACATTTTCTGCTTCATATTTCAGTACTTTGCTGAGATTTTTGGGGGGGGGGGTGTCATTCATTGCTTGAGCAGAATTTTGTATAGTTAGTAGTATCTCAGGAGAAGTTATTAAAACATTAATTTAAGGCCTGTGTGTATTTATTCCATATGTCATTACTGGTTTTGTTGCAAAGATGTTGGTAAGACTAAGTTTGCTGGGCACACAAAGACAGAAATGTACCTTTGAACTGATCTTCCTTGAACACATGTAAATTTAGTAATTTGTAATCAGTTGCATAAATTGTTTCACTTACAGGCACAATACCATGGCAATAGGAGTAGCTGTTGATATCTTGGGTTGCACAGGAAATGTAGAAGATAGAGCAGCAACATTAAACAGGATCATCCAAGTTGCTGTGGAGTTGAAGGAGTCACTAGGGGATTTATATGGATTTTCTGCCATTATGAAAGCACTGGAAATGCCACAGGTAAAAATCTGTTTCTCTTTACGTTGCAAAATGTGGAGTTGTTTGATGGCTTATTTGATTTAATTTGAGCAATTTCTTCAAGACTAGAGAGAATATCAGAACAGAATCTTTATGACTATTTTACCACACTATGACTAGCAGTGTGCTTTTCCTGTGTTTGCCATGGAGTCAATAATGGGTATTCTCTATTTTGCATGAACAGGTCAGTAGATTAGAACAAACCTGGACTGCTCTAAGACATTGTTATACCCAGACTGCCATTATGTATGAAAAACAGCTGAAACCATCTTGCAAAGCTTTGCATGAAGGACAAGATGCGTGGACTAGTGAGTATGAGTGGCACTGGTTTCTATTCAGCATTTTAACCCTCCCCCTACTGATTTCCTGCGTGGGGAGATGAGGCAGCTGCTCTTTCCATAGCTGTGCATTGTATGTTAAAATGATTACGTAAACTTGTATAATGCCACATGATAATGGAGAGAAGCAAACAGTCTGCCAGCCAAACATCAGTCTGTGTTTGTGTGCCTGTAAACCTGCAGAATTTACCCTTCTTCCACAGCCATACTTCTTCTGTGTCGAGCAGAAACTGACACATTGCATCATCTTGCCTCAAAGACAGGAAAAAAAATCTCTCATAGTAGAATTAATTCTGGCAGATTTTGCTTCTTACTTGCTTTGTCTATTGGATCAGAGGAGGAATCCTCAAATAAAAAGAATGGGTTAGGTAATCATTCTGGTCACATTAGGTGTCCCTGTGCCAGGATCTTTGCAGCTTGAGTTTCTAAAGGAGTGCAAGGCAGAGAAAATTATTTCTCAGAACATTTCTCCAAGAGCACAGGTAGACAGTGAAAACTTTTTAGCCTCATGGCTATTTTTATTGGAATGACTGATTTTGAAAATGTTTAATGTCTGTGTTTCCAAAAAAGTGTTTAAAATCTCTGTGCCAGTGTCCAGTAATTCAGCAGAGCCTTGCCCTGTAGCAAATACAGTTTTCCAACACTGATTTGTCTTGGTCTTCTTCCCCACCCAGTTCACTGGAAACTTGTGGGAGAGGTATATTTGAGGTAAGGTTTTTGAAGACTGTTTGTCTTCCATTTGAAAGATGGCAGACAAATAGTAGTTTCCAACTTAAAAAAATAACACTGCGGTTAACAATACCTTCTTCAGTTAACAATAATGTCCGATGATATGATTGATATGATATGATGATTGATATGATTGTTACTCTATTCCAGAAACTATCAGTGCTCCACAGAACAATGTAACAGTGCCATTGCTGATGCCTCTTGTTACCTTGATGGAGCGCCAGGCTGTTGTTTTTGAAGGCATGGAGCTGTGGGAAAGCAGTGACCAAAGTGGTGAAATAATGCTCAGGCACTTGGGCACAGCTCGCCTGATCGCCCAGCATGCGGAGACATTTCGCCTGACAGCAGAGCGGCTGCTGCAAGGTAGGAGAAACTGCTGCACTGAAACACCAGCTGGGGGTTGTGTCCCTGGAAGTCAGAGAAATTCTTCTCCTCTTTGGCAGGAGCTGAGATAGTAGCAAATGTCCTGCAGGAAACTCAGTCTAAGGACAACATTATTGTTTAAAAGCAGACAGTAAATTACTCATCACTACCGCTCTCCAGCATTTTTGCTAAACATACTCAAAGTTCTCATGACTCAATATGCTGACCCTTCTGGCAACTGAAGTACAGTAAAGACTGAGGATAACTTCCTGTCTTCTGTACAATCGAAAATTCCTACTCTGATTATTACAACTAAAATACCACCCTAAGATTCTTTACAGCGGTGCAAGTTACAGCAGAGATCCTGACCGCTTACAGCCAAAAAGCAGCAACATGTTAATAAAGTGACTTTATTTTTTAAACTTGCAGTGGAAAAGTTAAGGGAGTGGGGAAAAATATAGTAATTTCTGCAGGCAGCATGTATCTGTCACTAATTATATTTAAGGTCTGACTATAATGACAATTCTGCATCACCAGAACTGAGCAAAAGATAGCCTGTACCGGTGTCCTTAGAGCCATCTGTGTGCTACTAGAATGACAAAGCTGGAAAGGATTTTCATCACTGTTTTATTGGCTTGTTAACATTGTGCAAAGGGAACCCAGCACACTACAGCTTCTTAGGGGAGAAGACAGTTTAAAAGCCACTTCTACAGAATAAAAAAATTTGCCTGGTGGTGATAATGTGGGATCCTTTTTTATTTACTAGGTTTCCAGCCAGATGAAGAGCTGAGTGAAATCTTCAAGACAGAATTTCAAATGAGACTGCTCTGGGGCAGCAAAGGAGCACAAGTTAATCAAAGTGAAAGATACGAGAAATTCAGCCGGATTTTAACTGCACTTTCCCGAAAACTGGAACCTCCTCCAGTGAAGCTGGTGGAACAATTAAGTATATAAGACTCTGGAAACACTACTTAAGTGATAGACTTGAAATAACCTTAGCATTCTTCTGGCAATTTGATACTGCACAGACTTCTTGCATTTCACAAGATGTTTAGAACTTTTAACTGCACAATGCACACTTGTTTTAAAACTACTGATTTCCAAACAGATTATTTATTTACTGTGTCACCAAGTCATTTACTGATCCCTTTAAACAGTTAGGTTATCCCGTTATTTCCCCAGAGTTGCAATGTTTTAATGATGCCAAGGAGTAAGGGCATTGGCATCTTAATATTAAGATAAAGCAAATAGTGTAAATAAAATGATAGATTAAGTATCTGACATGGCAGAAAAACTGTTGTATAATATTCCTTTAATGAATATAAAAACACTGTAGATAGAATTGTGAAGTGTATCTTTATGCAAAATAATTTGCATATTTACAGACTGCAGAAACACTGCAAGTTGCAGAAATTATCCTTTATCTGTAACCAGTGGCTCAAACATCACTGCGCCTATGAAACTAGAAAATTAGTTTGTGTATGTGTTGGGACAACTTCCTTTTTTTTAAAACAGCAACTGTAGTACTTCAGTTTTTGCTGGAGCGTGCACAACAGCTATGCTGCCAGGAATGAATGATGAAATGGCAAGAACAAACAATCCAGAGAATTAAAATGCTTTCAGACATGAGTAAACGTGGGTGTATGTGTGCATTAAACTTACTTCATTTACTGAGGTGAATCACTTTGGTAAGTACTTTTTCCTTGGATAAAGGCAAAGCATGAGGTGTTACCACTTTTTATAGGAAATCAGCATGCAGAGTGTTTATTATACAAAGAGTTTTAGCAGCAAATGCCACTTTGTCCCTTACAGAATTGGTGTATAAGGGTTATCCTCAGAAGTTGTACAAATATTTAAGAACTACAGTTAGAGCTGCATGTGCTTGTTGTCAGTAAGCCTATTTCTGGCGTGAGATGTTACTTAGCGCACTGAAAGTATTGGAGTAGGAGGACAACAAAACCAACACCACAATCTGTTCCTCCTATCTACAACCACAGCAGAGGTTTCTACCACCAGAACAAGAGTTTACAGACCTCATACTGAAAGTCTGCCTATCAATCTTAACAGAAGACAAGTGTGGAAGCTAATTAATTAGACCATGAAAAGATTTTTTTATTCCATGAAAATATTCTCAACAGAGAACGCTATTTTTAAACAAAGCATTTAACATTTAGGAAATCAACATGTGCACAAGAAAGGATTAAAAAAATTACTGGAAAATGTGATTCTTTAAGACAACTCATGTTCAGAATTTTAGAATAAGTGATTTATAAGCTGTGCAAGTACAAATGCTTTTTCCTATGTTTACTAACCCTCATACAAGTTGCACTATCCCTCTTGAAAGCAACCTGCCTCCAAAGGAAGCAAATCCTGGTTTTAGAAAAACAAACAGTAGTGTGAAAAGAACATTTACCAGGAAGTGTTCTTACTGACCTGCAGGGCTGTTAGCCAGGCAGACCACAGGCCCTTAACCAGAAAAGACATAGATCACATTTCCTCCTCGTCACAGAATTACAGAATCACAGAATAGTCTGAGTTGGAAGGGACCCACAAAGATCATTGAGTTTTCTCAAAAATAAAAAAGCACTAGATTTTAAAAAATGAAAAAAAAAAAAAAAAAGGAAGAAAAA
>VZTI01000775.1:1963800-2015720 GCA_013397865.1 Struthidea cinerea
AAAAAAAAAAAAAAAAAAGAGAGAAAAACAACCCCAATCCCACAAATCCCCCCCAAACCCAAAAAACTACCTCTGTAGTTTTGTCAGTATTGAGTAATGTCACATTATTATATAAATAACCCTGTATACAAGCTCCAAAAATCTAAACTTTAATAGGCCCCATAGTACACTAGGTCAAGCTGTGTAATAGTGGTATACATAACAAAAGGAATAAACCTCTACACAAGTCACTCAAATTCAGTTTTACTGATAGTACAGTTCCTAATAACACTGAAATGAAAAAGAATCCAGCACTGCTGCATCCACATATTGCTTCAGACCCCAGAAAAACAGGATGTTTTACTTATTATTCCATAATACACTGCCAAACAGCAGGCGGCTGGGTTGACAAGCTTGCGTTGATGTAAGTATCCCTCCCCCCAACATCTCTAGTCTAATTCTTATCACCCTAATCAATCAGATATGATGTATTTATTAATAGAACCACAAATGGGAGGCAAGACAACATAAGCAATAGGGGCACTGCAGACAACTATATTTACACGTATAAACATATCCAAATTTCAATTGTTTACAAGTAAAAGTGCACAAAGATCATTACGAAGTATCACTCAAATGTCAACTGGTCCATACAATGAAGCATCACCTGGAAATGGACTAGCACTGCAGTAATTGAAATTGGAACTTCATAGTGAAAAACTAAAAGACAGTTTCCATAAAAATCTTTTAAAAAAATACTAACGTCAAATGAAGAGATACACGTTTCAATGTATAAAATTCATGGATGCACCACGTATCCAGTAAAGCAGAGCTCTAGAAAACACCTACCATGGCTACCTCAGCAGCTGCAGCACTGTGAAAAGAGCTGAGAGACAAAGCCCTTTGTGGGATACTGTAAGTGGTAGTGTTGGCAAACAACAGATTTAGGCACTCTAGTTTAAGGCAGCATTTGAATGGCAAGTGGTTGACTTCTGAAAACAGTCATTAGCTTGCAGTGGTGAATCCTCTGGTTGTGCTCCAGGCTGTCAGTGCTCACAACAGGTTACCGAAGGGCTGAAGGTGGACCACAGTTCTAGGAGTTTCTCTTGATTGCATTGTAGGCTAGAGCTGAGATGCATTATTTCCCCAAATTAACAAAATACCTTTATGGTCTCTTATCAGTTATGCCAAACATCTGGAATGTAATGATGGTTGCAGTGGTATTGTTACAGCAGCATACATGGATACTGGGATGAAACTCTAGTGCTGAAGATATTTAAAGAAAATGATTTGTTACAAAGTAAGACAAGCAATGGTGGCAAAGTGTTACGGAAAACATGCCTGACTGTCCTAGGCATGCAGGAGGAGGTTAACGGCGAGCATGGAGGTGGCACAGGCAGACTGACAACTGACACAGGGTTCTAAATGACTGCCAATAAAAATGAGTTGGAAAAGAGCGTCATTGAGAAAATCAAAACACAGCACAAGCTAAAATATAGTTTGTGCACCTGGGAAAACCTAGGACAATGAAAATAAAGCAATTTTAGGAGCAGTAGCCTTTTTACTCTGGTAATGGAACTCTAGTTTCCTGCACAAATTGAAGATTTTGTAATACATCCTTACCTATATATGGAGATGCTAAGATGTTAGTGACTACTAAATGTATGTCTGCATGCATTCATGCAACTAGCTTTCCCTTGGGCCTCCCAGTCTAGCACCCCTCCCTTCCCCACCCCCACCCCCCCAGCAGCTGCATGTAACCTCCTTCAAGATCTCGCCCATTTTCTCAGAAACCCGCTTCAGGAACCTGCAGTCCAAGAGGAAAAAGAAAAGAACAAAGTTACTGAAGGCCTTTAGAAGACAGAGAAGCGTGCTCAGTTCTAACAGGCCATTCTCAGTGGCTATACATTAGCCTTGTACTTAATTCCACAAACTCTCATTAGAAATAAGAAATTAGCTTTTTTTTCCCCCAGTAATCAAGTTGTGCAATGCAGTTTCCAATCCTCAGTGATTTAACAATGAGGAGAATTACTGTACATTTAAGACATTGTCTTCAAACTAAACACAATACAATTCAAAGACTCAGCTTACAGGCACATATTAAGAATATAAAATCATTCCCTTATCAGGAGCAGAGAGAGTTTTCAGTAAGACACCAAGCATTACATGTGATCTCTTTTTGTTTGTTCAAAGCATCTAGAGTTAAAACAATTACATCATGTCCGATACAGAACATTCTACATTACAAGTACTGAAAAGGAAGGAGATAGGCAGGTCAGTGGACTTTCTGTCCTTCTTAATCATAATGTTTTTTCCTGAGTATTTCTGTTGAACTTTCAGAATCAGAAAACATTTTCCTGTTTAAGAAGTGAAAGCTGCCAAGTATTTGCTAAGGAAGGAAATTAATAATTTTCAGTAACTGAGTTCAGTTAGTTATTAGAGAAAAAAGATCTCTGTTTTAAGAATATAGTTTAAGTCATAAAAGTCAGAACAGTAAATCTTAGAGATCTTTAAAACTTAAGCATTTTTTCAGTTCTCTATAAATACTAAGTATTCCACAGAACAAGGAGGAATCCTGGCCTTCTTCAGTTCAATAGCTTAATTGGATTTAGTGCTTTGTAAAGCATGAAAGCAGAAGACATTGGTCAAAATTACAGACCAGTGTTAAGATGCATAATTTAATGTGGTCATCTCTGAAAAGAACTATAGCTAACTCCCCATGCAAACAACAGATCATTGCTGACTTCTGATACTGTAATTCTTTCCACGAGCCTGTGTAACTTAACTTACAATTTTTCCACTATTTTCCCTGGGGAATGTACAACTGAGAGCTGCCAGTTTACTGTTAGATATAGGTTACTGCACCTTTGCTGTTTTTCTCTAGCGTTACATCTATATATGATGTTGGCACATAGCCTTCCTCTCCATTATGTCTTCGAGCTCTTGTCCACCCATCTCCTTTGTCCTCCTCAATAATGTACAAAATTTCCCCTTCTTTCATTGCTAGAGTGCCTTCATTATGACCTGGGAAAAACAAGAGGCAAAGAAGTCTCACCATTCAGACAGAATTTCAAGTCATCTTTTTCCCAAGGCATAGTTTCCAAATTATATATAAACAGGAAGAACAAAAAATGTGTGCAAGAGAAAATATGGCCAAACAGACTTATAGAAAAAACACCAAGTCCCAATTTGTAAAGCTGAATATTTTCCAATAGCTGTGCTAATATTTATCTTAAAACAGCAGAAGTACTACTTATGAATATAAAATATCTTCACTGATCTTTTAAGCAATTAGTTCTCAAACAGGTAGTCTGTCTTCTTTATAACAAATCATCCATGCCTTACAGTCAAAGAATCTCAGTGCATGTTGTTAACCTTACCATCAAATGGATATATTGCCTTGCAATGTCCTATAGCTGGTAATGGATCATCATCTTCAAACTCATCGTCAAACTCATTGGGATGAGTGTGTTGCTGTGGTGGGCCACGAACTTCCTGGTTGGCATCATCCGTGTAACTCCCTTCAGGGCTATAATGCAATGATTGGAGCATGAGGACTCTGAGGAGTTCTTAGCTCTAAAACTCAGAACATCCATGCATCACAGAAGGGGCAGGTCATGGACATCGTTCTCGAGTTCCTGTTAGCAGTTTTTATATTACTGTCAGAGGTGATTTTCTGAAAAAACTCATCTAGCAAAAGCTTAGACTGAATTCTGCTACAAAACCAAATTTGACATACCTGTCTCCACAGAACATGGAAAACTAGTGAGCCTTATGCAATGGAATAAGGCAGTTTTAAAAGGCACTGCTGTTTAATGAGCAGGTGTTTCAATTAGACTATTTTTATATGTTACCAGAATGGCATGAAGTGACCTCTAAAAGTCAGAACCAGTTAGGATTTTCCTTTAGAAAGACATACACTTTGGGAGGATAAGTAACACCCATCACTGCTGTTAATCATCAGAGAGCTGTACAGACTCTAGCACAGGGTATGAAAGCAGTAGAGACAGAATAGTGACCTCTCTCGGCCCTGGGTGACAAGATGGTTGATGTCGCTGCTGTGCCGCCTGTCACTTCTCGCTGCTACTTTACCTTCAACTTCAGAGAGCCAGGCCTTGGGGAAAAAAGGCAAATATTGGTGACAAAGAAAACTTGATTCTGAACCAGCGCATTTAACTGCATACAGTTCACAACCACATGGAGACTGCAGTCAGATGTCAAGTCTCATAATTACTTCACACAAAGCATGAACCTATCCTTTATGCTTAGCCTACACTCCATACTAGTGTTAAGGAAAGAAAAATCTTTAATTACATGTGAATTTCAGAATAAGTGAACAATAATATATTCTTCTGAACAGTTTACACCTTTAGTAACATACATCCTTATTCTAGCTAGATGAACTTACTTGAAAATACAGCACCCCACAAAAAATTGTATCAGGAGCACTTTCTTAAATCAAGTAGTTTTTCTGGGTGCTGTATTTAAAATCTGCAAAGTACAATTGTACCTATCATTTACATTTTCCAAGGAACTGATTTAGAATCTAACCTCATTCTTGTGTATTTCCATCCGAAGACGGTCCATGTTGCTCATAGTCTCAGTTAATTTTGGTTGCAAACTGCTTGGATCACCCATCTGGGGATTTTTTTCATAAACATCCTTCATCTTGATGAGGGCATCTCTAAAAACATACAAAACATACCAATAATTAATACACCAGTATTGATTCATTAAAGCTAAAATAATGTGTATGAGATCCTGAACTGTGATTAGATACCAAGCACAGCAGTGAGGAACTACTGGTCTTCACACCATGCCTAAATCCTTCTCCCACTCTGTCATCTTAGCACTCTGCCTTCCTTTCTTGTGTTGTCCGCAAGTACACAAGGACTCCAGCTGCTGACTCTTATCTATCCAGTCTCACTACTGTTTCCCATACTGTTTGTTATATTTCCCAAAGATATTAAATAAAAATTTATAAAAAATAACATAATTTAAAAATTTTTAAAAAATAAAATAATAAATAACAATTTCCTAAATATTAGTCATGTTCTGTTCTTAAAGCACAAAGTTGCAGCTATCTTGCTCAACAGACCCACACATTTTTTTAATGCATGATTTTAGAGCCGATGTTCCCTGTGCAGTATTAGAATCAAAATGAGTATTACAGTAAAGCAAAAGGAAGCAATGCTAACAGAACCTACATACAACAAACTATGAATTTAAAAATGCTTTTCAATAGCCTGGCCTACTATATTGTCTCCTAGCTTTTGAGCACTGTTGGCTTAGGTAGAAGACGTCAAAAAAACCAGAGAGAGAACCATGACAGAACTCCAAAAAAAAAAATGCACTCACTTTTGGTCTGTTTCCTTCTGCAGTTCTCTGTTAAGTTCATCGATTCTCTGCTGCAGTTTCTTGCGTCTTTGTTCTGGAGGGAGATGGCTGAAGTCTTCTAGTGCAGGGCCCTGCAAGCAGAAATACTATGAAACAAGCTGCATGCACAGGTCTGGGCAGCTGAACTGACATACCCACACATGGACAGTGTTCACTGGAAGCAGGATGGACCTTCTTAAAAACTCTACTTGACAGACAGCTCTACAAAAGACCGCACAGAATAAATGCATGTTCTTGCTGCCAGCGTCGTCATTCAGTCAAGGGGCTCTCTGCCTTCTGTAGCAGTTGGCTCACAGAGGTAATTCAAAATTTCTAGACTTTATTTTTCTGAAGTCATGTACCTCTTACATCCACTGCACTTAAAGAAGCTTTAGGAAGGACAGAATTACTTGAGTCAGAACAAAAATCTAAGATGTGTATATAATAATAAGATGTATATATATATATATCTATATCTCTATATATATATATATATAAAAACTGTTTCTTTCTCTGGAGTGTGTTCTGCGGTCATTTGGATGGTATCAAAAGAAAAATACTGTATTTTGGATCTTCATTCCAAAGCACTATTATAGTTCTCTTCCAGAACTTCAGCAATCCTAGAAAACATACTAAAACTTACAAAGTTCTGATGGATTTTACCTCAAGTAAAACTAGTTCACAGAGCACAGAAAAAGCCTTTGTAATATCAAAATTTTCACTTAAATTTGTTTATCTGACTCAAAACTTGCTCAAATATTCCAAGTCACCTTTCTTACAAAAAAAACCAAAATAAACCCAAAAAAAACCAACCCAACAACCAAAGAACTTCAGGGAGGGAAAAAATCCTTTTACTTCGAGGGCCTTTAAAAAAATTCCAATCCAGCCAATTTAAGACCACCTATTGTTATGAACCCAAACCTGCAACTTGATTGCAAACTTGTGCCAAGATTATTATAAGCAGGATAGAAGGGCCTGGGTATGAAATGCATGGGAAGAGATTTTAATGCATCTGGCAAATTTGTTGTGAAAACTCTTCCTCTCAGAGTGACACTGACAGTGTTAAGAAGGAAATACGGTACATGTCTTAGGCACAAAAGGTTTTTTTTTTTTTGTGTTCCCAGTTGCCTAAGGAAGTTGGTTTTAACACAAGAAACACACTTGCCATTACAGTAACCCTCTATGGTGGCAAACCAAACTGGCCAGCATTTCTTTTGTCAAGAAGAAAGTTTAGAGAAACTTGACTGTTGAGATTTTGACACAAGCCTTAAGCTCAGGTGCCAAGTTTCCAATATTCCCCCAAAGATCTTCTTACCCCCCTCAACTTCTTTTGCACTTGTAAAATCACTCTCACTGCTTTTTAAGAAGGGAATACAAGACATCGTAAAAGAAGGAAAATCAAGATATGATGTTTTCAAAATAAAACAAGTGTTTCTTTCTGGAGGAAGAAGAATACACACTTGGTATAGTCTCAAAGTCCAGAGATGCGAACTGTCATAAATAAACTTCCCATTCCCTTCAGAAAGAGTCATCCAAGAAAACAACTGTTAAGTGTAATACACTACAAAGAAACAAAAATACAGTCACGTCCTCTCTATCATTCTTCCTTACAGATCAGTTTAAACCAGAGTATCCTCTAAGATGAATCAGAAGAACAGAGGTCTTTTTGTGAATTTTTACTGATTTACTCTGCAAAACAATATTGATTAAGACGTGGTTTTATTTGATGAAACAGCTTCCTATATTTCTAAGCATAAAGGTTCTCCCCTGCAAATTTTTCTTCCAATTCAAAGGAGCGCAATATTCAATATTTCTTCTTTACACAAATTTTATAATCTTTTCATATATATATTTTATGCTGCTTTAACATTTTTCCTGACAAAGAAAAATCACCAAGTATTTCCATCATGACCAACTTGTGAATACTGGTCAACTCTAAAATTCCAAAATTTCAGATTTAGTTGCAGCCAGATCACAAGTCTAATTGCCTTACATTAAGCATGGATGATTAAGAAGACTGTGCATATGAGTGGAAAATCTGAAGATGTATTTCAGCACCTGACTTAAAGCAGTTATGATATGGAAACACTTTCAAAAGATTACTTTCATGCTATCTTAGCAGAAGTACAGCAGACAGATCAGCACACGGGCTTACCATCTTCACCGACCACTGCACAGTTCATTTGAAAACAAAAAGAAACGGGAAATTATTTACATGTAATGACCAGTTACAAAAATGACTAATGCCTAAAAATGTATTTTTAAAATATTACTTAAGGATTGACGTTTTCATTTATTAAAAAAAAACATTTAAGTATAGGCACAATATAAGAATTGCTTTAAGAATTACTGATTTAAAAAATACTAGATGATAATGGGTACTTTAACTTATAAAATTCTAACACACAACTTTATTAAACTACTTCTGAATTTTAGTGTTCTGAATAAAGGGCTAAAGAGCCTTCTATTGTAGGAAGAGAAACACACACACAGCCAACATTGCACAAAATAGCAGAATTTGATGATGATGGACTGATCAGCCATATACAAATAATTTGTTAATCACAGCTCAAAATTCACTATGATCACTCTTGCAAATGTAGTTTTTACAATGTATTTACTTTATTATCGCAGTAGATCTAGAATAAACAAAGATATTTTTCAAGTCTAGAAGTAATTAATTTTACTTTCTGAAAACAGCATTGGTCATTGTTGTTATCTAAAATTGTTTTAGTCCAGCTAAAAATAAAGACATTTAAAGAGTAAAGACTTTATCCTTAGAAGAAGCAAATAAAACATGGGTGCCAGGAGTTGAATCTTGGGTTTAACGCTGACAGCATTTTGAAGATCTACCATTCTTTCAATGATTTGGACAACCCTTTCCAGAGGAACAACAAGCACCTTAGAAGACAGATATCTCAACTTCACTTTTGACCCTGAGCAATTGTTAAGGCTGTTGCTTGGGGCACACACACAAAATTAGAATTTCTAGCAATGAGGGAAGTAAAGCACCTTCACAAATGATACTTTGGTAGGAAGCTCAAAGTCCAGAGATGCGAGATGACATCAACAAACTTCCTGTTCCCTTCAGAAAGAGTCTTCCAAGAAAACACTTAAGATTTACAGATCACTGCTGACAATGCAGCTATTTTATATACCAAGTGGCATCAAATACAGACCTCTCATAGGCACTAACACTGTCTGGAATTAAGATTTCAAAGGAGAAGCAGCAGCACGTAACAGCAGCACTAATACAGCCAGTTACACTTGCTTACAGCTTCTTTCAATAACCTACCCTGCAGCTGCTGTTTGCTGCTCTTGCTCTATGTCATGATAGGAAAATGTACTGCATGCAGCACAGAGTGGAGGGAGACTGCTTTTGTGATCTCTGGTGCCTTGAGTGGAATCTTGTACAGGGCATGTTAAACAAAATGACCAGTATGCTTCACTGTCTGATACATGCTGTCCCAGTTTCCAGGGACAAAACACATGGGAAACAGTTTCACATACCAGCAACTATTAAGCATTTAACCAAGGTATATTATAAAAGTAAGACTGATCAATGAGATTAAAATAAAATAAAAATATCTATTAGTAGTCCAGTATACATTTAAGTTGAAAAGCCTTTAAAAATATGCAATAATGTGGTGTCTGTTAAAATGCTTGCAAGGAAATTCAAAATATAAAAAATGTTCACCTTGAAGATTTTACAGAGATTAACTCTTTAATAATATGGCATGTTTGAGTTAATCTAGATCTGTAGGATATTAGTGATGCTTCCTAATGTTAAAGAATTATTAAATTTAAATTATTTAAAGAATGTATTAAATAAATTCAATTTTACAACATGAACAATGTATTTAAATATCAAATAAAGATATGGTTTCATTTTCCATTAGCATTCTGTACTCGTTAGGAGATGATCTTTTGCTTCAGAAAGAGGTTCTAGAACTACTGGTACTACAAGGTGATGATCTGTAAGCCAGGAATCAATACATTTAGTGATCAACAAAATCGAGGTGTAATCAAGGCCTGTGCCATTCCAACAACCACCTAATCCAGGTAGTTCCTCACTGAGTGCTAAAGAAGAAACATTACCTTCATGACCAGACCAAATTATGATATAATGACTCAGAAGGGAAAGGAGAAGCTGTCCTCCACATAGACTTAGTCCATATAGAGGACCACAAGAATCTTCTAAAAAAATGGCAGTGCTAGAAAGGTTATTTCCAAGGTAGCTGGGGGCCTGAAATTAGATGCCACAACATGACAAAGATAAATGAAGTTTTAGCTGTAACTCATTCTGTTTCAGAATGACAACAAGGGTGCCTCGAAATTGTAACTTTACTGCCACAGAACACCGTTGTACCTTGATCTCCACATTATGTCAACAACAGTCAACCATTCTGGATGCACAAGACAGCAAGTCAATATTGTCTTGAAATACCAAAAAATTATTAATTATATGTAATCAAATGCATCCAACTACCTTATTATTTGGATCAATAAATATCACTAAACATACATAAACTGGGCAGCCTACACTTTTCTGACATAACAGGAAAGTGCCAGTACATTTATCACTAGTACCATAAATGTTGCTAGGAAACCACTTAGTATTTCCCTTCTACTGACTTCCAGATAAATTCTATTTGCAGAATATGCCACTATATTAGTAAATTAATTGAGAAGTCTCAGTGGCATTTGGTAGTAATTTTTTCAATAATTTTACCCAAAAGAACTTAGGACAAACAAGAGTGACTAATTAATCAGAAAATGCATTACAACTGTAATGTTTGAAAAATTCAGTATTTCAAAATCTGCAATCATCATAAGCTATAGCATTTGATGTACAAAAGAAATTAAATTCTCCCTTTTTAGTTCAGTGTCTCATAATCAACTTTTACTATTTCAGTTCAAAGTCAGCAAATAAGACATCTGATCTGTCATATGATTTTTGTGGTAACTGTATATCCAATGATAAATTACTGCAAAAATATGTTACATGATGGTAGGAAAACATCTGTGAATGTGAACAACAATGAAGAAAGGTATCAAACACATGCTGAGCACCCTCTTTATAACACCTTTCTTTTAGGCACGAGCATTTCAAATGTGATAAAGGATATTTCTATTTTATTTTAATCTGGTTGGTAACTTCTGTATAGTATGAAACAAAGTACCCTAGAAGTGACCTTATAGCTGAAGTGTTACTTTTAACCAAGTAAGCCTTATAATGAGGGTGAAGAGCATCAGAAAAGCCACATCACAAGCACACTGCTCATAGCCCATCATGCATTTCAACTTATCAAACTTACCCCTCTTTTGAGGCTTCTGAAAGAAGGAATTCTGGGCTTCCCTGTTTTTATGTCACTCATGCAATAATGCACTGGTTCAATGGAGAATATGGGATACTGGGACCCATTAGGAGTACTGGATGTGTATAAACTAGTAGGGGTTAGGGGTGGGGATTGTGGCTAATGTGGAAATAAAGAAAGCAATAAATAAGCCAAATGTTCAAAGTGATTTTAAAATGAAAATTCTGTCTTACAAAAATAAAATTTCCATCCAACACAGAAACAGCTTGTAACATTCCAGACACATTTATACTACAACTGTATTGGGTTTAAAAGGTTTC
Source organism: Struthidea cinerea (assembly GCA_013397865.1). Classification (NCBI taxonomy): domain Eukaryota; kingdom Metazoa; phylum Chordata; class Aves; order Passeriformes; family Corcoracidae; genus Struthidea; species Struthidea cinerea. Next base: position 1,974,794 of record VZTI01000775.1, read on the forward strand.
TGTCATGAACTAATCTTCAGTTACAGGTTGCTGCAGAGAATGAAGGAATATTCAAAAAAGCTTTAAACTCAACACTGCCACAAGATCCTAACAAGATCCCAAAGTTCCCTGCCTCTTTTCTTAAAACAGAGCTCTGCTATTGCCAGTTTAGTTACAGTCATTCTGGAAGCTCAAGCATTCCTGCTCACTACCTCCCCTTTCCCCCTATACTGAGGTACCCTACCAGCTTACCCAAACCAGAAATATTTGGTACATCTATGGAGAATGACTAAAAAAGTATTTTCAATCTCTGTAGTAAAGCTGGACTGACACAAAGCCCGCATGGCATTCTTAACATCATCACAAGAACCTTAACCCTTTTTTTCAAATTGCTTCTCTCATTTTTTGTCTCTCATACCTGTGCTGTTCTGTCCCAGTTCAATTTTCCTCTACTGCTTCCACTGCTGCACAACTCATTCCCTTTACAAAAGATTTTTATGTCTTTGACAACATTAAAAATAGGCAAATGAATACCTGAAAGTCAAGACCAGCTAAATGAGGGCCCAAAGGCCACCATGAATACCCCAGCTGTAGTAAACCAGCTGATTTTAAAATACATAATTTAAGAATATATTTTAAAACCTGTAGATAGTATTTGGAATTAAATATGTATCTTCCAGTAAGTATTTTGCTCCCAGCTGCTGTTTTGTAGAGCACTCCTCCATCCTCCCCAAAACCAGGTAAAAAACAGGGACAAAATCTTTCATTTCATCCAGGTCCTTAAGGAAGGGATGCATGTAGTATGTACACACACATGTATATCTGTGACTCCACACAGAAAACAGTGAGGCTGACTCCCTGAATGCTACACACAAAGTGAGTGAACTGGGGAGAAGAGAGTAGGGCAAGCCTTGTTTCAGCTGTCATCACACTAAGGGATTTCTTATAACTACAATACATGCCAAGGTCCAGACTGAAACCAGTGTACATTTACATACTCTCCAAACTCTCAGAAAGGTGTCTTGTGGTCAAACTGGCAATTGTGATCTAATTTCAGAACAGGCTGAATCTCACCCACCTCTGCAGACAAATGCAATATATATGCCCATGTAGTAATGCATTTAAACTGTTATGAATGATTAATTATATTGCATGAGAAGTAAACAATCAGTTTTAAAACACAGCTGGAGTTACATAATATACTGAGGATAGAATAAAGAATCAGCTGTATCCTTCCTTTCTGTAAAGACTTACTTTCTCACAATACTATCAAGTGGAAAATAAGTCCTACCATTAAGAAGCTCTAAGAAAAGTTTCCTGTAATAAATGACAGGAGCTGGCTTGGAGCATTAAAATAACCTCATAGAAATTTGTGGGAATCCTTAAAATGGCCCACTGATTTTCTCCAATACTAAATAAAGATATGGCATAAAATTTAAATATGTATATACTCCATTATTCATTTATATAGCTAATGCATGTATTGACAATCTTTTTTGTTGATCCATGAAGGCATCTTGCACAGAAATTGTTAACTGTAACTCTTAGGAAAACAAAGGAGTAATTTCTATGCTTTCAATTTTTTCTTGAGCATAGGAATATTTTTCCCTATTTCATAGTAGTATTTCTTCTAGAACATTTACCTTTATGGAGCTTCCACAGTTATGTTTTACCAATGACATATTATAAACTTCAATGTTTTCAGAGAAACCTCAGGAGCTTTCAAAACTAGCAGCAGGTAAAACAAAAAACTAGGGGTTGCTTTTTGTGTCATAACAGACAAATCTGAAGTCTGCCCAATTCCAAAAGCATACTCTCCCTCCCCTTATTTTCACATTCACAATTAACACCTTTCCTATGCAACTGCAGAAAGTCTTTAGAATATCTTAGAAACATGACAGTAATGGGAAGCTACTTTTATCAAATAACTATTAAAAATGTTCCCAGACACAAATCACTAGAAGAAAAACTGAAAAACTTCCCCAGTGATAACTTGATTTTTAACATGGTAAGTACTCAATGCTACTCAAACCTTTAGATCTCCTTACACGTACTTTAAAAGACATTGGCGGGGAAGATTTTTTTTTAAAATACATAAATTACTGCTTCCATGCACTCTAAATGTTCAAATTTTCATTTTCCAAATAGTAATTTCTTAATTGTTACCTTTGGTTTCTTTCCAAATAGCCACAGCTTTCCTTTAGCCTTGCCGACTGTAGTTTTTGTATCAATTCTCATTCCCTCTTGCTTTGGTGTACTGATGGTTCCATCAGAGATAGTTCTGTAAATATTCTGACTGTAGTCTTCAAATGGAAAATCTCCAGGAGGTTCAAAACCAGATTTGAAGCAGTCTATCACTAGTTGAGAGTCCTAAACACAGGACATTAAGGAGTTTAAAAAGCAAACCCATCAAGAACCAGAGAGAGAAAACAGAGAGACAAATTTTTCATTTAATTGCAGAGATGCACAGATGGGAAAGTAAGAGCAAGCTCAAAACACATGCTTTTGGACAGAGCAAGTTAAGGTAACAACATTCTTTTATCTCAGCAGTATTCACAAGTGTATAACAAAGCATACTCTGCTATTCAGAATATTCCAGCAAATACTGCCTGAGAGTTATCACAAATTTAAAACAGGACATGCTTTAGGGCCAAACTACTTTCCACCTTTTAATCTTTCAACATTGGCACTGAAATGAAGACAGAACTAAGAAACCAGGTGCAGTAAGATATAATAGGACAGAACCTGCTGCAGTCAAACAGGACACAGAATGATACTTTGTTAACTAAACACCCTTTACATGTTTTAAGGCCACCTACAGGGGAAAATACCGACCACACTGGTATTCCAGGATATTTCAGGATAACCAAAATAATATGTCCAAAATCACACCCTATGAGAATGTGTCAAAGACATTCAGATCACACAAAATCAATAATGCAGGAAGAGTGCAGAAGTGATCACTTCTGCTGAAATCGAAGAAACAACACTTTCCAAGCAAGTATTTGACAACAGAAAGATAAATGTACAGGGTAAGTCGGTCTTTCCCCTCTCCACAGCTTCTGTATCAGTCAAATTGCTCACACACATTTAAAAAGTTACTCAGTTCTACTTACTCTATGTTCATCAACTGATTTTGCTGCAAGGATCATCCCTTCTAAGCATTTTGAGATAATTGGAATAACCTTGCGCTCAGAGTCAGCAAAGCCTTTGTAACATTCACTAAGTTTGATAGTCCTTCTTTCATCCATTTCTTGAAGTTGCTGCAAGTCCAAAGAAAGATAAAATAAAGCTTTCATTTACAGGTTTTTTTCCTCCTTGATCCTGACATATGCAATTACCATGGTCACCACAGTGAGGGACAGAATTTCTGTGCCTTCCCAGTATTTTTATTTGCTTAACAAAACAGAACTTGAAAATCCTTTCAGACACAGACTTAAGATGCCCAGAACAATAGTTATGAAGAGCTTATGCTCTTTGGTTTCTAAAAATTATGTAAAGAACTGGACTTTCTTTCCCTTCTTCTTTTATAAAGCACATGGACAGTGTTTACAGGCAAGTGTTTAGTTTAAAGTCTTTGTTTCATGCAAAAATGAAAACCACAGTGAAGAAATTTTGCTGATTTCTACATCTCCTCGCTCTCCTAGTTCCAAGTAACTCCTCTCTGGTGATAAACATCTCCACCTTGCTTTTATTTTTATACCTTCCAAGAAATACCAATGATTAAAAAAATAGGAAAAATAAGAAAAAATAAAATTATCAGCAGTTTAGACACTCTGATTTGAAATACAAACTATTTCCTTTAGAAGTGTGCAAGAAAACAAAAAGAAGAACACCATTATGTAAGATTTGCAATAACAGTTTACTGGAACAGAACAAAAAAGAATAAATTAAAGAGAAATATTATTAAGATAATAGCCTTGGATCTTTCACCTGAACGCAGAAAAAACCCTCAACAAAACCAAAAATCAGTAACACATATACCAAGAGGTTGTCAAAAACTGGATAAGAAGTTGGATCGTTCCTGTATCTACACTAAGGCAGATGTCTCAAACAGTATTCAATTTCATCTCTCCAAAACAAAACAACCACCTAGACGTGCTAAACCCCTCTCCAAGGTTTTCCCATAGAATGTTACCAAATACTTGCAATGAAGTAATAAAAGTGTAGTCCCAAGAGAAAGCAGGACTAGGCCTTTCTGCTCTTACTGTAGAGTTCAAAAAATGTCAGTAATATCTTACAATGATAATGGTTTTAACCCTAGAGAAATAAAGGCAGTAAAGCAAAAGTCTGGTGCAAGCTACAAAGATGATCAGCCTGTTTCTCCTGGGAGGTGACTCCAGTTCTTGGATCAGTGTGTTAAAGTCAGACCTACTGTAGGGCTGCTTAACAGTTAAAATATTAGAAAATTCTTTAATAAGCCAAGACAATTTTCTCCTGTGAATCCTAGACCTTCTAGTAAGGAATTTTTTAAAAAAATATGAACTGACTTGTGCTTCTGGAAAATATCAAGGATACTTAAGTTGGTATACCTTCAAATAAAGCCAGTGTTTCACCTTCCATTTTCTCACTCCCTGTCTCAATATCAGTTCCCATCCCTATTTCCCAAATGGCTGAAGGTACATGCCAACACACTTTTGAACTCTCCTCACCTGACACCCCAACTACTTTAAACTGGTTTTCTAGTTTTGCAAAGTCCCTGTTTTTGAAAGAATGTTAAAAAAAAATCTTAATAGTTATATAAAGCATCTCAAGAAATTCCCACTTCAGATGCAAAGTATTGATCTTTAACTTTTTTAATTGTTTAGAGAGATCTGTGGATTGCTGGTAACACTGATGACTAATTGGGGGCTGGGAAGGGTGCTGGAACCTCTGCTTCCAGGGCACCCATTTTTCATCCATGCATGAGATCCATTAAACCACAGTCACCATTAGCTCCCTTCTTTCCTTCACCTCTGCCAGAGGCAGAGCATACTCACACACACACAAGTATCCTGAGAACTAGTGATGAACTCTTATTAGAATTATTGTTTGCTGTCACCCAGATGTCTCAAATGTTAATTTCCCCAGACCCTTTCAGAAATATTTAAACAGAGAATAATCTATAAAGTATAAAAACTTAAAGAAAATGCAATCAAACATTTTCGTTAGAAATCTAAGCATTAGTATGGTAAGCAGTCTCATGAAAAAAACACAAGCTGTCTCAAGATTATGGTAATTTCTTGATAAAATGATCCACTAAAATAAAAAAAAATTAAGTTTTTAATTTTAAAGTCTACTTCTGTTTGAGAAAAGGATCAGACATACTTTATCTGTTAATTATTTTACCTTGTAAATCTGAGGAATGACAATGTAGTAGTGTTTGTGCTGTTCTCCATTAAAATTCTGTAGTTGTGCAGCATATTCGTTTTTGTTTTCATCAGCCATATGTGTGCGCAAGTTTAACTGTTGCTTAGCCTGGTAGGAAAGTGTTATCAGGTTAAACGTGTGGTGCTTTTCAATGACACACAGAATTATTTAATGTTATCAACTATGCAAGAACACTGGTAACAAGTCATCAAAACTGACATCCTTATAACTGAAATACAAAGAATGTGAGACTTCACATACACGGACACTCCAAAACCTCACCTTGTTTTATACAGAGAAAGCAATGACCATTGTAGCTCCCTTAGCCAGGCTGCTTAAATGCATATCCTAAAAACCACTGAAGTGACTGAACACATAAACCACAAGATCCCAAATACCAGACAGCTGCCTGTTTAAGGAAGACAGCACAGCCATCAAGGGGACTGTCATGAACTTTAACAAGGCCAAGCATGAAGTCCTGCATGTGAGTTGGGGTGATCCCAAGCACTAACACAGGCTGGGAGAGAATGGGTTGAGAGCAGCCCTGAGGGGAAGGACCTGGGGGTCCTTGCAATGTGCACTCACAGCCCAGAAAGCCAACCCTATCCTGGGCTCCACCAAAAGCAGTGTGGCCAGCGGGTCAAGGGAGCTGCCTCTGCCCCTCTGCTCAGCACTCCGGAGACCTCACCTGGAGCACCTTCAGCACAGGACGGAAATGGACCTGCTGGGAAGAGTCCAGACAAGGACATAAAGATCATCAGAGGGCTGGAGCATCTCTCCTGTGAAGACAGGCTGAGAGAGTTGGAGATTTTCAGCCTGGAGAAGCAGAGGCTTTGGGGACACCTTAAAGTCCCTTCCAGTACCTAAAGGGGGTCTACAAGAGAGCTGGAGAAGGACTTTTTACAAGGGCATGTAGTGACAGGACGAGGGGGAATGACTTTAAACTCATAGCCAGCAAGTTTATATTAGACATTAGGAAAAAATTGTTCACTATGAGGGTGGGGAGGCACTGGAACAGGTTGCCCAGAGCAACTGTGGATGCCCCATCCCTGGCAGTGTTCAAGGCCAGGTTGGATGGGATTTGAGCAACCTGGTCCAGTGGAAGCTGTCCCTGCCCATGGCAGGGGACTTTTCAAGGTCCCTTCCAACCCAAACCATTCTGATCCTGAAGCATACTCCTTTCCTGTGCTGTCTTACACGTCACTGTAACACTGATTTTGCACATAATAAGTAAGCATATTTTATACACAATTTTATACATTCAATGAATATTGTTTCAGCACTGATGATTTACACGGAAATGAAATATCATTGATAATAAAGAACAGAAAAGCCACTGCCTTTACCTTCTCAACATCGGCCTTTGTCGCGTTAGTGTCATTGTCCAGTCGTTCATAGCTTTGCTGTGCCTTCTCTGCCTCTCTGCATTCTCTCTCAAATTTCTTTTTGCTCTACAAAAGACACAAACTTACTGCTTCAACAGCCACTATTTTCATTTGGTTATGTATATTAATTCTGAATTCTAAATATCAAAGCTTCCACTTAAGTATCTTAAATTCACTAAGTACCTTTAAATGAGTACATTGTTAGCACAGCAAGTAGGTCAACTAAATTATTTTGAAGGCAGTCTGAAGGATGTATCTACACTACAATCATCATCTGTATTCATGTCAAGTGGCACAGCTGTAGGTAGCACAGACAACAGTACTCAATATACTTGATGTTCCATATATGCAGCTGTTGTCAAGACAACTGCTGTAGGAAAAATTTTTGCAGCTCCAGAAGTTAACATCTCTAGAGAGAAAGTGCAGCTGAGACTCTGCAGAGCTCCTGCTTCACAGCAAAGTCAGGCAGCTGAGGTTAGAGTGTCCCTTAAATGCATTTAAATGCATTTAAAAGACCAACTTTGCACTCAGGTAAATACAAGGCACACAATGAAACTGATTGTTTGAGGTGAACTCTGGGAATTCAAGATTATCTTGGTGAAGAGTGATAACACCTACAACTACCACATCTGCTTCTATTCTGATCCTCTGATGATGAATTAAACTCTTTGGCATAACAGTGAAGCAAGATCCTACTCATCTGGGACGACAACAACAAAACAGAAATGCACCTCTCCAGTATTGCTTCAAAATAATCTGAATGAAAGATATAATAAATTTTTAAGACAGAAAACCAGAACATCAGAATGCATCTTGAACAGACTTGGTTGAATTTTATATTTTCCTATCTTTAAAAGCATTTCTTTCAAGAAAAAGAAGCTTGTAATCTGTCCTAGAGACATTATCTTCCTGCATTTCTCTGTTAAATAGCAACCTCCTGAAAGTACAATAGTCTATAGTGGTACTCTTGAATATACCTCATGTAACAAGCCCTCAAGCTCAAGACAAATTCAGTGACTTAAGATTCCACCTTCATATAAACAAACTGTCATTTTTAGTAGCCCAAGGAGAAGCAACCAAAGTCTGTACCCACGTTAAAACCAGATTCCTTTATGCTGGATAAAAGCCAAGGCTTCACTCAAACAAACACACAGAAGCTGTTCACAGAAGATTTTTTTTTAACCAGGAAACTATAAATACATTGAACTGTATTTTGGATGTTACTAAGTTACTTGGACATTCAGTAATATAGCTAAAAATTAAATCTAAGCAAGACAGATGAAAACAGTTCCATTTACAGACTGTATATCTTATTTAAGTTCAACAGGAATAAAATCCAAACACAAACTCACATTATCCATCTGTTTCCAGCACATGTCCAGATACTGCTGAGCCTTTCGCCCTTCCTGAAGATGCTAAAAACACCACAAATAAGTTAAATTTGCCTATATTTTTAGTATTATTACCATTAATTAGTCCCTGCTCTAGTTGACAGCCTATTATGTGGAGTATCTTCCACAAGCTACCTGTACTCTTTGGAAGACATCACTAAACCCGTAAGAATAATATCAGAGATAGTATGGTACACTGGCAAACAAAAGTTTACTAGTAAGCACTCTCTTCCCAAGATACTAATTTTTAGGTTTAATAACTGTATTATAGAATATTATATATTATATTATAGAATAAACGTGTGTTATAAATGTATTACAAAACCTATGTATTGCCATGTTCATCAAAATGGGTAAACAAATACATCACTTCTTTTAAAGACACACATTTTGATATCCTATTTTCAAATTTAAAAATACAAAAATTACCATTTTTCTCTCAGTTTTTAGATCATGAGAATATCTCATCAATTCTCCATACACTCTGTGTCCCATCTCTTCTGCGACTACTTCTCGTTGTCCTGCATAGTCATTCAACTCATTGAGGATGTTAAAAAAGGCAATACACGACGTAAACCTGACAGAAAGCACACACACACAAACAAACACACACAAAAAGTTAAACAGCTTTTTTAGACACACTTTTCTCATTATAGTCTGTACTCCTGATTAGATAATAAAATCATAGACCTTTTACAATAAACCTTATCTTAATGCTAACTGAGTTAGAGTAGAAACACAAGCTGGGAAAGCCTATGTTAAGCCTAGCACGTACTACACGTTGCAATGTCTCTTCAAATACATTTTATAAGAACATGGGGTTTGTGGATGGAAAAGAAAGAAGAAGAATACTACCTGGCAAGCCCTGTGGTATAGTGGTATCTCCTAAGCTGCCCAGAGAGAGGCCTGAGCTTGGGAACGGATATATACGTCCCTAGGCTCGGAGGCTGAGCTCGCTGCAGAGATGATGTGCTTGGTAGTCTTGAGGGTGGAACATGCCAATCATCCCACTCCTATGCATCCCGATGGATGTTCTACACAACAAGTTTGCTATCAGCTCTGGAGACAGCTGCCTGTTTGCCTGCCCACCTCTTGGCTGGAAGTAAGGTGCCACTATGGCTGGCACTAAAAAGGGGGAAGAGGAGGGGCAAAGGGTAGAAAGTGTGTGTGGAAGGGAAGAAAGGAAAAAAAAACAGGCACCGCATTAAAATATACATCTTTCTCTCTTTTAACTATGGAATATTGCCATCTCCATAGGCTTGGCTTTTGGGAATTTCAAATGCCACTCTACCACTGGAAAGCCTATTCCCTGAGGTCCAGGATTTTTACATCGTTAAATGAGCTAGAAGAAATCTTACTGTGAATTCTCAGGCACTCTGCACAGCATGTGCTCTGGCTGCAACCTGAAACTTGTCCACTTTTTTTATTTCCTAAGACTTATCCCAAAAGAAAAAAAAGTATTGTGCTTTTTCAAATAAATTTTAAAAATGGCTGTGGACACGGACAGCAAAACAAGCACATTTCTGATAAATGAAGTTGTTTAGCACAAATTGTTCTTCCACCATTAGACATTCACTTGTTTTGTCTCCGGAGTCAAAGCAAGCCAGCATTTTTAGAGCTCTTCTTGCCCAAAACATGACCATTTTGTGTACACTCAGGTCTCAATACAGAGATGCACCGCTACATTTGTATTGTCATAAAAATGTACTGAAAAATTCTACTAAGCTATGCAAAAAACCGAAGCCTAAGGATACACACTTGCTTTTCTTTAAAAAACAATACCAGACTGTACATAGCATTCTAAACTTCTGCTTTCAAAATTTCAGTTACCTAAAGATTAATTTGGAAGGGAGCAAGTACAATGTGCCATGTTTACTACATTAAAATACCATAGGAGTAAATAAAGGTTTCATGCTTAAGAATTACAGCAGAACTATTAGAAGCCAAGCATAATTCTTTCATTGTCATCGCCAATTAAATACTTTATCTCAAAAAAAAAACCCCATCAAAGGGCAGCATATACTGTTAGTTCTCACTTTTTACACAAAGAACTTGAAATGGACATTTTTACCTGGGTTCCTCATCTTTTGGTGAACGTTTAGGACAGTACTTCTTAACCAGATTTCTATTAAGGAAGAATAAAAAAAGACACCATTTTAGAGTCTCTTTTGAGAAGACACACACAGACAACTGCATGAACAAATTATTTCTGTTTAATGTTCTATGAACAAATCTATTCCCTCTGTCAAGTTATAAGGGTCCTTTAGATAACACAAGGCAGGAATCTATGGTATTATCAATGTTTTAAGTCACTTCAACCTAGAACAATTTGTAAATATTTTAAAACTTCTATTGCAGTGACTAGATATAAAATGAAGAGTTCTTTATTTAACATCCTGTTCATGCATGCAGAAGGCAGCAGTAGACAAGGACAAGGCCAATGTATGATGACTGTGTAACACACAGACAGTGCACACTGTGTGCTGTGCCACGAGCACAAAACTCCATGCCTGAATTAAGCTTTGAGTGCAGATTCAGGCCAAAGATTTTAACCACGGTATTTCCAAATCTTCAATAAGGACATGTCCAGAACAGGAGAGGCAACATCTCTTTTCAGAAAAAAGATTTTACAGTTTGTCCTACCACCAGCATTGCAAATACCAGGGTTTTAGAAACTAAGCAAATCTCTAGAAGACAATCCACAGGAGCAGCACTTAGAACAGTATCACCATCCAATTTTTGAGAACATCAATATGAAATAATCTGCTTATCATAGAATGCAGGAAAAAAAAGGAATGGAGAAGTTAAGAGAAGATTCTAGGAGGAAAAAAAATCTGGCATGCATGTTGTGTATTTCATCCCACTCTCTCTCTGTAACTTCAGCTGTTAAAATTGTGAACTACCTTACCATTAAAACAAGGGTGCTAATTCTGCTTTCATCTAAAATAACCTTGTACAGTTTCTCAAATCTATTCATCTGGAAGTCATCTCTATGGTACAAGAGCCCACATAGTGAGATTACGTCCAGTCACAAAGTATACACCAAAATATGAGCAGCGAGTTGGTGTGGAAATAGTAAGCTTGGATCTTTGGTTTGTTTCCATACCCTCTGAGACTACAACCAAAAAAATGCAACCATGATAAGAAAGTCAGGTCCTTTTTGTATCAATATGTACTAAGAAACAGAATAAACACTGACTTTTAAAAAAATTATCTACACATTCTATAGTAACCTCCTTAGGTTAGGAGGTTAAGCAAGATTCTCTTCTCGCTATCCCCAGAACCCACTGCCTGTTGTAACATTCTACTTGGTATGGATTAAATGCAGACATTTGGATAGGAAAATGCATAAACACAATAGAAAAAAAAAAGTAATATTCACTAAATAACTTCCCTGTGTTCCATTTTCCCTTACATTTCTGCTTTGTTCCTCAGTGCTTATTAATGAATAGGAAATTCCTAAAATTCATTTTATTATTATTCAGAAGGTGAATGCATAACACACATACAATGCTGTAGCTAAGCAACCACGCATGAGCCTTTTCAAGGGAAGATTTTCAGAGCTGTTAAAAATGAGAAAAGAAACTACTTACTAAAGCCATACAGTTTAAAATGGCAGGAGAGAAGGGTCAAAAATACAGATTATTTACTAGCATGCTGATTTCTGTTCTGGTTTCATTCTTTAATGCAATTGTTTACTATTTCTTGAAAGACAGAAATATTATATAATCCCTTCTCCTAATAACAGCCAGTTTCATTTATCAATCCTATCTACCTTTGAATCAAAGGAACATACAGGTTTGAGACACTGTGATCAGGATTTAACAGCACAAGGTACAGTCATCAAAGGCAAAAAATATGAAATGACAAGCAAATGCAGATTTTAAAGATCAGAGAAAAAGCCAGCGTTCATGCAAACAATTAAGCAAAGATGGCTTTTCCAGTAAGTGAGTACCAATACCTAATCAAAACAGAGGTATTAAATTTAAATCTTTGAAAAAGCACAGGTTGACAAGCAGCCAGTATGAGCATAGATTTGAAGAGTGAAGCATTATTTCAAAGAGGAGCCAGTTGACACTTTTAAGGGGGCATAACGTTCTCTGACATTTCAATCAAATCCACACCTAATTCTCAGAATCCAGATATGGATCTGGACTAGTTTATAAGAAAACTGTACAAGTAATTGCTGACCATCAAAACAGAAACAAATCTACAAGATTATTTTCTTTGCTTCCTAAGAGAAGTGCAGCTGATGACACTTTAATCCTCTTTGGAAGTAAAATTTTGATGACTTCTATCACACTCTGTCTTACAGCCAGCCATTTGGAAGCAGACTTTATACAGGATTAACCACATCCAAAACTGTGCTGCTCCCGTAATTTTATTAACCTCACTTCTTGGTATAAATTGGTCTCAGGTCAACACCAGTGAGACAGGAACCTGATTTTTAAGAGAAGTACCTAGGCAGAAGCTTCACAAAGCACTCCACAGTTGATAAAAATTACTTATAGTCATGTACATATAACATCTACACAAAATTTTACAGACATGGAAAAAATCATGTTTATCAACTCAAAACTAAGTTTTCTTCAGTCAATTAATACAGCACATAAAGAACAGAAGCAGCAGCATCAACATGGTACAATTCCTATTAAGGTAGCAGCTCAGGTACTGTGGTACCTGCTTATACTAAACCACTACAGCCTCTATATCGTATTACAAAAGAGCCTAGTAACAAACTGTTTTGTTTTCATAAGTAGCTAAAATTGCAGTAAGTACTAAAAAGCATTTCCTATTGTCTTGGTTTGAGACACCTATTTATATGTAAAGTAATAGTTTCAATATGATTCTGATGTCTTCAGTGACTGCATATCAGTATTACGGACTGGGGGAAAACAATAACAGTTAACTGCATTTAGTAATACCTCATCAGAAAAAGTTTTAACTGGAGCAATCAATCTTGAAAAATTGTAACCTGGACTTCGAGTTTATAAAGCTGAACATCCTTGGAACCATTAAGAAATCACATGTTTAAGTTTATGGAAACATGACTATAAAAAAAACCTGCCACAAGCATATTTGAATAGTAATGAGCAGTGTAAAATCTCAGCTCCAATGAAAGGAAGAGAGTTTTGAGAAATGATCACATGTGGCGATAATGTGTGTTCCCGACTTTACATTTGAGCTTACACCCATTTTCAAAAATGTTTCCAAGATTATGCATCTAAAAATGTGGAAACTGTGTCTCCGTTTGACTAGGCATATGCATATATTAATACTGCATTTATAAAAATACCACTTATACACAACATTATGTAAAAGGAACATGAAAAATAGATTTGACCAGAGTAACTAGACATCTCCAGAGATCACAACACAAAATTTCAATGGGCAACAAACAGCTCATGAACAATCATAGCTATTTGCTTTAAACCAACAATAGAGAAGCTGATCATATTCAGAAATTTTATTCTGCCTGGCCGTTTCATCTCCAGCTGCAGGTATAACTCACATTACTGCCTAACATCACAGGAAGTGGAACTCCTCTGTCTGCTTGAATGTCATAATGCTTCAGACAGGACAAAAAGGGAATGAACCTCCAGAATTATTTTGTGTGTAATGATGTGGAAGTAAACAAAACCTTCACTTTGCCCCTTTTAAGAAATAATGCTGATCATCAACAGCACCTGAGAATTCAATTTAAAAATTCAGTCAGGAGCCCAGTAGTTTGGCACATCGAAATCTAATTTTTTCCAGTTACAAAATATAAACAAATGAAACAGTCATGTCATTAAAATGGAATGTGTTAACGTACAATGTACCCTGCGATATCTTTGTCCTGATTCGCATCCCTGTAACCCAGTAACAGCCTGTAATAACCTTTGCAAACCTTCAGGTAACACAATACATTAGTCGAGACCTATGCTACACAAAACTTTACATTTTCCTTTAAGTTAGCTCAAACAAAACCAAATTACACTTCCTTTTTTTGTTTCAGAAGACATTATGTTGCAGACAAAGACAAAACAAGCTGTCTAGGGTGTTTTTTTCCTCCACAGACCATTGAGGATTCCTCAATCTTTCTTATAATTTTTTCAGTATCAAAGAAGAATAGCACGGAATGACTTGTAACCTAAAACCAGTATTTGAAAAAGTTATCACTTCTGGAATTACTTGGCAACCATGAGCTGCAACACCTGCATACAGTAAGAATATAGTGAGTTTGCTCAAACAGCTCCTCATATGCTGTACATGCATCACTTGCCATCTCCTGCAAGACTTGGAAGGGCTGTTGCACCTGGGAAAGGCTCATCACTAAGTTGTGACAATATAAAGAAAAATAGTTCTCAAAATGCAAGGGTATACACAAAGTGAATGTGAATTTCTGCCAGGAGATGGACTCGAATTTGTGAAAACTTATGAAAAATTCACTCAAGTTTTCATCCTTGGGTTTAAGTCTATGAGAATAAGATCCATCAATAATCTCGACAGAATGTTCATGGTCCACACTGAAACCAAGACAGAAAAAAATACCACCATACATCACTAGCTTTATCTCCTGGCTAAACTTGGCTTTTCTTGGTCTCCCATCCAAGTACTAAGAGAGCCACAGAACTACCAAGAGGTGACCACTTGCTCTACTGTTTATACTCTACTAACCAAGAGCATAATTAATCTCAGTTATAAAGTTCATTATGAAAAGATTCTCAAAACTGTTTTTCAAATTGTTTTCCATTACAAAAGGAAGAAACAGTGAAATTTCCATTAGGAATATTAATATCAATCTCACGGGCCATATGCAGCCAACTTAAAATTCACCAGAACCACAGTCCATCCCACAAGATCTTCTCTCTCAGAACTTCCCAGGAGCAAGATGCAGGATGGCTAACTGTTCTGAAGGCGACAGTTTTGCTTGATCTCAATCGCCCCTGGGCCTCATAATTATTTTACGTAATTAAAAACAGTGAGTGTCCTCAGGAGGAATGAGGGCTGAAATCAAGTTGCTATCACAAGACAGTTCACTACTGAACAATCAAGTCTCCTCCAAAAAATACACAAGCAAGAATATCAAAGAGTAGCTTATGAACTGGTCTACTGGCAGAAAAACAGTCACCCTCTGATGTATGTGCTGTCCAGACCCTCACTGGAAGCAGGCAGGAAGTGCATGCATGCACTGTATAACACGTGTGCAGCAAGACCTGTGCTTCCCAGAACTGTCATACTTACTGCACAGGGAGTCACTCCAGTCATCTGACAGAAGGGGGGCTCGACAAAACTCATTTTTGAAAGACACTTCGAGAAAAATCAATAGTTTTACCCAGAGTAAAATGCTGAACAGAGAACATTTCCTATTTTTAGTCAAATCCTGAAGTAATAATGTGGTGTCTCATCTTGCTAGCTGTGGAATGAACCTTTAAATACAATTAAGCAAAATTACATTTGTTAATACTATTTAAGGAAAATATCTTGATAGATCCGTGGAAATAAAACATATTTCTATTTTTAAACAGACAACTGAAAACAAATCAAAACAAGGCTGCAAACTGTGCTGTGCATGCTTCTAACTTTCCCTTACCTCCTCAGGTTCTTCTATACCAGCTTTGGAAAATTGGTATTTATTTTCTTCCTTTTAGGAAAAAAATTCCTTCAGTAAAGCAATGGGTTATTATGTTAGGTGAATATATACAACTCAATGATAAGAAACTGATAAAGAAATCAAAAAGGAAATGAGCAGCCCAGATAGAGAACATCCATATCCTCAGCTGTGAACCTCATTACTGTATTAATGAGGAATGATTTCTCAGCTCTCTGTCTGGTAACAATCTGTTTTGCAAATGATGAGATGATGGAAGAAACCACAGGAGAGAAGTCGTTATCAGTTTCACTCTGACAAGGGTAGGCAGCAACTTCAGCTGAATCCCCAAAGGAATTCAAAACAGTGAAGATGATGGTGAAGGCAAAGCTGGCAGTGAAGGCCAGATTCACAGGAGCATCTTACTTTAAATTTTATTCTTCACGCACTGAGTGCACCTTTTGGTAAAAATCAACCTACTTTATTCTGAAGAAATAACTGTATTCTGAAGCAGTCATTTCATGGCAGCTACTCTCCTTGCATGATCCCTGAAGGGAAATTCCTATCAGACCTAAAAGATGTTTCACTTGGCAGCTATAGAACAGAGGTAAGAGAAAGGGTGGCTGAGTTACAGTCTCACCCAAAGGGACAAGACCTGCTATGGAAAGGGTGTGCTTTAAGGACAGGAAGGTCTTGTTGTTTTCTCAAGTTCTACTCAATTATTTCAATCAGATCTCTTAACACAATGTATTGTAGCTCTTGCCAATTCAACATGAGAAATTAATTAGTAGCAGATGCACACACACAAGTGTAGATAGAGATAACGCACTTTACAGCAAACGTGCTGATAGTCCGTGCAAAAAATCACTATGGGTTTCCTTATTTTGAATCTTTAAGTCTTAAATCTTTTCAGTTCAAAGATCTGAAGGGTGGGTGGGAGAGAAGAGTGGGAGAGAAGGCAAAAACAAGCAAGTGAACACCCAAAGATAATTTTCTGTTTTGTACTGGTCTGTCGTGAAAACAGCTAGTGATGTAATTCACTGTGTAAATGAAAAACAGTCATTAATCACTACATTTCATACTTGCCCACCATCTGATACAGTGATTTTAAGTAACTGCTAAGATCCTTTTGCAAAGAAAAATCTTACCTCAGTTGTTTTGCATAGTTTTGCTCAATTTCTATCCTTTCTTTTACAAATTTTGCGTATTTCTCCAAGAAGTCAATGCCCCACTGTGTATGCTTGTCCAAGTTATCAAACTGATCCTTTAAAAGCAAAAGGAAACAAAATTACCCAGAATTAGTTAAGAATCGCAACAGCAGCAGATTTACACATCATTTATTTGTAAGTTGTGCTCTGAGGGAATGCATGCTACTTGGATAGAAGTCACTCAAGTTATAAATCAGTCACACGTGTATATACGTCTCAGCCATATACCAGACCAGCAGGTTTCATGCGCAGGAACAGATTTACCTCTTTTTGTAAGAACAGCTCTAAATACTTGCATCTTAAGCTGTAAGCAGTCTTTCATCACTTTCACAATGCAAGTCTGTCTTTCTTTCCTCTCAAAATCCAAATTCAAAAAGTGAAATCTTTTCCACCAGACATAACCAAAGATCATTATTAGATAAATAAGAGACTTCTCACAGAAGAGAAGTCTGGCAGTTTTTGAAACGCAAGAAATTATAATTCATTGGATACAAAAAATTACTTTCACTCTTAGGATTGCCCACTGAAAGAAAAATAATATAAATTTTAGTTGCATGACTAAATTGGGTGTAGTTTGTATATCAAAAACATTTATTAAATCAAAACCATATACATAGTTCATGATCAGCTCTAACAGGAGATTGCAAAGAAAGCAAACCTGTCCTTAGTAATCAAGAAAGTTATAGCAAAGTAAAGGCACAAAACAAAAAAGAGAAGCAGTCAAAAATAAACTATGTTTCCCCCAAAAAAGTTGGGGAATTTTTAGTACATTAAACCATCTTCAAAACCAATCTTTCACTGCACTCTGTACTGATCAACAGGTGGAAGACCAATTAGGACTTTTCAATAAGTTGAAAATTCAAAAAAAAAGCAGCAATACGGGGGTTAATAATTAGACAGGAGAAAACAAAGGTACAAAATACAGCCTAGCAAACACTTTTAGTCTAACACATATTTGCATTTTATGCAACAATAATCTACCACAGTGGAAAAATCAAGGATTTTCAGGTTACAATAGCATTTAAAATAGTTTTTTCTTAGCAGTTATTTAGTAACCCAAAAAGACAAGTAACTGAAACATCAAAGTTTGTGTCCTGTAGAGGCTGTATCCAAATACATTTCACAGTAAACTTAAAAAATAAAAAGCAGAAAAAGAAAAAAAGCTAAGGAAGCAATTAAGCTCAACATTTAATTAAGTTACACAAAAAAAACCTGTGAAGGCTGTTTATCAGAGGCTATCTCTTGCAGATTCAGTACCCTGCCTGAACCTAATGAATGATGTAGACTTCTAGCATTAGCAATTTAAGTTCAATTTCAACATGCAGTTGGACGATCTACAGTTAAATCAAAAAATGCCATAAAATGCTGCAAGGCCTAAGACTCAAGGAAACACATTCACCAGGTCAAGACAACTATATACAACCAACAAAAATAAAAATAACATACAAGATTAAGGTTGCTCTGAAATCTTGCCTTGCAGGTCCCAGTATCCTACACCATGGACTAACAACCACAGCCATTAGAGCCTTGAACAATTCCGTCCAGTGGCATGGAAATACTGCCAACCAAAAGTATCCATCCTGTTCCACCACCAGCCTCTGCACCACTCTCTCCACCAAAATCACAACCACTTTCCCTGATTGTTTCACCACAGAACCACATAAACAGCCAAGAGATGGGAGAGGGACTGAAGACAAGATTTCAATGTGTTTGGGAAACCATGGCCTGTATCTCAGATTATTCTGATATGTGCACTTTACACCAACTGGACATTTCCACTCAAAATATCTTTTGTCAAATGAAGTGACATTTCTGCTATTGTTTTTAGAGAAGCTGCACATGCATTGTTTGAGTGTGGGAACAGGGAGACAGTTACCAGGCTGTAGCATCAAACCACACTTGCAAATATGCATAAAAATACATCAATCTCAAGAAGTCTTTCTTTTCACTCATTTGTGTAATTACTCTTACAAAATTAACCTAGCATCCAAAAGTAGTTTCTAAAAGGTGCTTTTGGCATGCAGTCAATACCTAATACCATTAAGATGAACTGACTTCCTTCAGCACATAGCAGAACAAAGCCTTTGCTGTCCTACTTAGGCTCTTTAGACCACAAAGTTCTCATTTGCTGCTAAGGTTTCATTAGCATTAGGGAACACCACATTACTTATGTTTCCAAATATGCAAGCAGAGACAGTGGCTCTCCAAATATTTTGTTGAAACAAAAAAGAATTCCACTGATCAAACGTCACTCAAGATCTGCTATTAATATGAAAATGACATTCAACAAGCTATAACACTTTACTACAAGTATTTCATCACTGACCACGTGACAAAAACTCCTTTTTCCCCCCTCAATTCCCCTTTTTCATCTGATTCTAGAAACAGTATGTTCTGTGCAAAGACAGCTTTGTTGGATTATCCCACAGCTTCACAAGTTTTCAAATTCTCTATAAACAATAAACCAGTGAATGAAAGTCTGCAGTCACAAGAATCACCTTATACTGCTCTGTAAAGCCACTGAGACAAATGAGCAAAAGACCAAGGCAACAACAACAAATAAGCAAAAAGGACTGGCCTTTTCAGGAAGGCTTCTAGATGGGAGTCACAAATTTACTCATGGTCCTTTCAACCTCTCTCCAGAAGCACATGTTTGAACTCTGGGCCTCGATTAAGCAAAAAACTTCCTTTTCATACCAGAACATAAGCAGCAAATCTTCCAGACTGCTACAAAGGAAATCAAACTAATGCACTGAGACACAAGTGATGCCTTCAAAGGAAGAAAAAGGATCAAAAATCAGGCGATGCTGTACAGACAAGAAAACAGACCAAACAGTTCCAATAAAATTTAAGTCTGTAATTTCAAAATAAATACATCAGTGTATTAATTTGGCTAGCTCCTTTATAAGAAATATGAAAACTGCATTAACTAGAGAGCAGCAAAAGCTGATTAAAAAAAAAGATCACATCCTATAGTATCTGGCTATCTACACCTTTATAATGAAGTATGTTCTCAACAGTATTTCCACACAAATATATATTGCTGTTTGTCTAGTAACAGCCCACACCCCTTGGCAGCTGAGCAGACAATTTTTGTAAAAAACTTTATTAAAACTGCAGCTGACTATTATTAAAGTGACTAAGGTCAGGTACTGGAAGTAGAAAGTAGAAACTGCCCACTCAAAAGTGGAATGTAGTCCAAAGCCTCTCCATTACAAACAAACAAATCTGACACTTGACAAGAAGTTTGTAGTAGGTCAACACAGACTATTCCAAAACAAATGTCACCTCCCTAAATTCTACTTCCAGATTATTTACTGGAACTACAGATCGATGTTACAAATACTTCAGGTTTGTAGTTCTAAACTTACCGTGTGTTTGCAGATACCAGGAAGCTTTACAACAATAGAAGCTGAAGCATCAAAGCCAAGAGCCAGCCTGACTCAAACCTGCACCAAAGACAAAACACTCTCCCAAGTTAAACTCAAGATAAACTCTCCTCTTCTTACAGACACTTGTTTTTTCTCCAAACAAGCCTCAAGAACCAAAAAGAACAACATGGGAGATCTCTTCAGAGGGATGAGCATGAAGGGAATGCTACAGCATAAATACTTAATGTTTAGTCTTCCTAAAGCTACCAGTCCAGACACTGGACTAGAATGGGAGTTTCAAATAAAAGGCATTAAACAAGATTGAGATTTTTAAAGGGTTAATGTTCCCAGCTTTCACCAAATTCAGAAAACAGTTCTACTTGCATTTAAAGCTAGGATTGTGGCATCATTCCGTAAAAAATCCTTCTGTTTCACTAATCTATTCCTTTACAATATGTAAACTAGCTTACTGCATTAACATCCAATTGCTCTCCAATTAGTCTCCCATTTCACTGACCTCCAGACAATACAGCTGAAAGTTTTAAGAATCACATTAAACATTGAAGTACATTGACTTACAAGTTTTGGAAACCTATCTCAATTAATTACATCTGCAATATCTACTTAATAAAACATTTTATTTGAAATGAGGATACTTTGCATTAATTACTCTACCATGATTTTATTCTCTATTGACTCAACTGTAGAGCATTACTTCCGTACTTCCATCTGACCACAATTTTAGTCTGCAGTTACCCAAGTGATCTTATTTGCACTTTTGAAGCACTGGCTCGAGGTTTTTTCCCAATTATTTGTTCTCCAGGCTGCATAGCCAGTCTAAACTTCCAAGTCAGTGAGTGGGAGATTAAAAACTCAATCCTGTATTTTGCTCTCTAACTTCTTAACCCTTATGCAGTCTGGTACAAGGAAATATATACTATGCCAGTGTTCAGTGCATGGAAAAGCAGCAATCAGGTCTTGTTCAGGGAAAAAAACATTCAAAGCACTTGGCATCAAAAAAGTCCCAGTGCATTTGTGGATATAAATGTTGTATTTTATTATCACTTTATGAAAAGCCATGACTTACTTAACCACACAAATCCACAGTAAGCCAAATGAGAAAATGTGGGTGATTAGATAACTTAATACCAATCTTAGCAGTTCTTGTTTACTCAATTAAAGCCCATGAGGGTTTATCAAATGAACCTGAATCATGGAGAAATTTTAAATGATAGGTTAAATTCTGCATAATGTCCTTTTTCCTGCATGAGCAGCACCGCAGAACAAAAGAAGACCCAAGTCTATTCAAGAAGTTAAATATTTTAAGTTACAAAACATTATAAAGTGACTATTTAACATATTAAGATTTTATAAAACTTACGAAACAGCTGAATTATTTCTATGAAACATGCCACTTGGGTTTTATTTTTTTATTTTTAGATAACGATCAAGGCCTTCACATGATTAATTATTTTACTTGGAGATATCTCCAAGCAAATTTCTTTATTTCAAAACAAAACAAAAAAGTTCTTGCAGTGTTTGTACAAAGAACTACCTGATGCCCTACATCAAAAATTATGGGAACCATAATCATCCATGAATATATTAATGAGAAGTTAGCAGTATAATATACTACACCTTTCCCTATTTGTCTTCAAGACAAGTTAATTATAAAATTGTATTTTAATTAGAGCATGTTACACTAATCTACTTCCAACAATACATTTCAGTTTCTCTTTGTGGATACCTCTTCACTGTCTTAACTGTTTTTGGTTTCTACTTTTATCTCTATCTTTATGCACTCCTGCTTCCTTTTCTATCTTAGGATAATAGCTCTTTTATTTTACTGTCTGAACTGATTATCATTTCTCTGTACTCCTGCTGGTTTGTTTTCGTAATTATCAATTTGGTCTGCTCTTTCTTTTTTCCTTGCAACTGCAATGTGCTTCTTCCTAACAGGCAGACGAAAGCTGCTTCCAGCTAAACAGTACTTTATCTTTTCAAAACACCCTGTTAGTTTCACATCTGAAAACTAACAAAGAGCTGTTTCTATATCAAGAACAAAAAAGAAAGTGTTTTGCTTTTCTGCTTTCTACAAGTTCTGGATTGTAGCTCCAGACTAATCTGCAAATTATACCTCACTCCCCTCTGAAAAGAATCTAGGTATTACAGTTAAGAGAGAGGAAAAAATGTGGCTGTGAGCAAACTTGAAGGCTAAGCATTTTATAGGCTACCAGATTAATATCAATTACAAGGTTCAGGGCAGCAACATCAAAAGCCAAAGCAACACTGGAAGTAAAGCAGAGGCACTCAGATTAAGATGAGGAAAAAAAAGTGACAGGTTCATAGACATAAATTAAACAGAAGTTCACTATAGATTGTACAAGCATATGTACAGGATACTATGAAGAAAATCTAGTAGTCTTTTTGAGACATGAAAAGAAAAATAATTCCTAAAAACTTCTGAAAACAGTTTGTAGGTTGACCTTCAGGACATTGAGCTACTTTGCTTGCAAAAATTAAGACACTGGTATTAACAGTACACTATGTTGTAGCTTGAAAATATTTAATTGAGAAACTCTGCTAGAAATGCACAGTGCTTAATATGCAAAAAGAAAACAACAGGAATTTAAAAATCACTTTTAGCTGGACAAAAAACTACACTGCTCTGAGGAAAAAAGAATTAATAAATTCATAGTATCAATGCAGTATGAAAAATCCATTTGCCTGTTAACCTTTAGCACATAAAAAACAGCATCACTGTCAATTTTAAAAAGTCAACTTCTATTATTAGAGAAACATTCGCATGATAAAGTGAGCAAAAAACTCAAGAAAGTACTGAACCACTGAAGATCCAGCCATGCTGTAAGACAATGTATACAGCAAGTCAGGTTTCTAAAGCAAAGCTAAAAATGGAGAGCCACAATTGAGGAAGAGAAAGACAGACTGTTTTTCTCCATAAACATGTCCCCAGACCAGCAGCAAAGGAACTGCTTTGGAAACTCTAGATGAAAGTCAGGTCTGGCAGGAGGGGATGTCTTGTTTGAGACCTAACAACTTCACAGGTGTGACACATTTATTTTCCAGGAAGGGGCAGGAATCTACCACAGACAGAATATGAGCGGAAACGTTTGTGCTTTTGAAATGAGCAACCATAATTACAGAAGAATCAAGTTCTGCTTCTGGAGATTAGCAGATCAGCTGAGCAACATTAGAGATTACAGTTGTGCACTCCAGATCACCCATGCCACTGAATGGATCAGTTGGACTAATCACTAGATATTAACAGCAATAGTTTCCTACCAGCAGAGCAAACTGACTGAAAAAGTTCACAACTAGGACACTGAACATCAATGTTAAGACAAGAGAGGAAAGGAACACACTGCCACAGAGGGTATCTCAACAACCACTCCTATCAGCCCTGTTAATGAATTATCTCCAGAATTCTTCAGTTAATACGTGGTTACATTCAGAAGAACCAGAACAGCACATTTACCTCACTGCATCATGATGTAAACTTAAGTAAACTTCACTTCTATGCACTACCTACAGGTCTGCTCTCTTCTTCACTCAAGGTGACCCCGCTCTGTAGTCCCACAGCAGGCTCACAGCCTGCAGGGAGGGCTATTTCCTAAACACACCACTTCTTCCTCTTCAGGAAGTTCTACCAACACAGTATGTAGTAGCCAGAACACAGTTCCAGGCATCCTTCCTCTCTGCTACTCATCACAGCCTCTTCACATTGAGCTTGTCAAAGAACAGGTTCTTCACTATGGGTGGGTATCAGCTTTAACATCTTTACCTACAAAGTTAGGAAGAAGGTAAGTACTGTGTCCCAAGCAATCAAAATGGACTCCCTTACCACCACCACTTGAGAAAAATAAACACACACACACTCACATGAAGTAAGTCTCACTTGAATACAAGCATACATAAAATACAGACCAGGCAATCCTACTTTGTAAACTGGATCAGAACCCTCTCACTTAACTTTCAATTATCCCCTTAATTTCATTCAGATTTTAATTGGGAAGAATTTTTTTTATATAAATTTAGCCAGATTTTTTTCACATGTTCTTAATAGAGATTGTTACACTACCCGAGTCTTATCTGCATTTGAACCAAAGGTTAATTCTGAAACACGTAATTCTTCACTCAGTTCTATTTTAAGTTTAATTCCCACTTTAAAACACAACAGACCATTTTCAAACATCTCTATCCAATACAATAGCAGATCACAAACCGTATCTTTTCGAGCATCACTGGATTAAAATAGTTGCCATCTTAGCACAGGGGCAGTATTACACTCATCTTGCATATACAAAGGACATAATTATGTCCATTCCCCTAATGGACAAGAAACCTTATTTTCACCATAGCCAAGCCAGAAAACAGGCACTTCCTGAGTCTTCTGGGAACAGCTGAAGGTTGTTAATAAACAGAGTGAAGCATAAGTACATTTTACTCCTAGTTATGTCACTTGAAAAAGGGGACAAGAAGACTATGTTTAACCCTAAATGAAGTAAGTGCGATACGATGCATCAGTAAAAAATGCTACTACTGTTTGTACAATACTTAGAGATGCTGTTGCTCATTACAAGAAATATCTGGACAAAGTCACATCTTTCCAGCAACACTAGAATAATAGATTATAAAGCAGTGAAGCTATATATCAATGAAGCAGCAGAATACTGAGTTTGCTGTATGACCAACAGCCATGTGAGGCCTCAAGTGAAGCAGAAGTTCTGTGCAAAACCAGCACATTTACTGCATGATTAATGGCAACCTACAGAAAATCTGCAAGAACAAAGTATCTGGCTTGAAAAACACTGATGCAAGACTTCTATTTTTGAAAAATCCTGTAAAGAATCATTTAGTTTTTCAGTTACAAAATATTATTACGTGACTTGACACTCTATGCACAAGGTGAATGTTTTAGTGCATGATTAAAGAAACCTTGGTGAAACTACTGAAAACTTTTAAAACTTTTAAATGTCTCTCTACCAATTACAGCTACTTCCGCAATATTATTAAAAAAGCATCCACAGGACACTAAGCAAGCAATTCTGACACTCCCCACTTCTTGCACATGTGACTTAATCTATTTTTGCATTCTGGAAGATTTGTTTTTTAAAAACTTGTAGAAACAAAAAAGGGATCTCAACTACTGACAACTTCTTCAGTGAAGGGTTAAATTCCTGCTCTGGCCGGTCTGGCATAGCATCTAACAAGCAGAGTATGCACTGTTTTTTTTCCTCTCTATACACTAAGGGAGTGAACAGTGTGCTCAGGACAAGGGAGTGGTCTTGATGTTACAAAGCAAGGCAATAGGGGAAAGACAAAAGATTTGCACATGGAATATTACAGAACACCTAGATGCCCTGCATCACATATTCAGTAAACAAGACCCACCAGCTTTGCATGTGCACACACAACTCTGTACAAATTACATTACAACATGTCCAGCTGCAATACCATGAAACCCAGCTTACACTGCACTATTTAGTGAGTTTTACTGAACTGAAATGTGACCTTTAAAATAACGTAGTTTGCATTTAACTTAGAGGACATAATTTAGACTTTGCTACAGTTCAGAACTATAACAGGGTCACAGCTCTGAACTCATCAAAAAGCCAAGATGCCTGATACAAATTTAAAACAAGGAAGTACTTTCTGCCAGATGGGGGAGGCGAAAAAGAAGGGAGAGCGTCAACTTCCCTCTCATCCAAATATCACTTCCTTGTATTTATCTGCTCAGCTATCAAGTAGACTGTAGGATACCATTTTAAACTGGCTTAAAAACTATAAGCTGCTTAACAAGTATGATGCACAAATCCCAGGCAGACAAGTGAATTTAGTGTGTTTCACACTTAAAAGATGCATCTTTAGGCTTTGTCTCAACAGAATAATCAGAAAGAAAAGGACCTATCTGGTATGGGTTGAATCACATTGTTTATCATTCTGACAATTAGGACAAACATAGCGCAAAAATATCTATACAGAATCCAGGCTCTGAGTATCACCAGTAGAATGTCACCACTTCAACACACAGAGGCCAAGGTATAGCCATGGTATATTCCTTATAACTTTCCTCCTATGTATTTAATGAAAGTGCACATTATTTAGAATCTTAAACTCATGTCAACAATTCCTTAAAAAAACACATTTCATGGCATCTACACAGCAATTGGAGTGAACAATGAACTCATAAAACTTACAGCACAAGAATAAAACAAACATATCCTACTCTTAACTTTTAGTTAATTTCTCACAATCGGTGTAATTACAATATCCAGTAAACCTACAAAAACTTGGTAGAGGAATAATATATAGTGGTTCTTCTGGTAATACGAATCATTTAGCTCTAAGCACAGAGACCCAGACAAAACCTCTGCATTTAGCATAGCTCTGATATACCGTTTCAACTACTCTCTACTCCTACTACATAGGAAGCTATAGTAAATGCAACTGGAATATGAGAAGGTATTTCCTAGAGTTATTATCAGCTCCCATCAGAGAGACTTAAGACAAAGGCATATACCTTATATTTGTTGCTACTGATATTCAAAAGGTACAACTATACTACATAGCCTGTCAACAAATATTTGCTCTTCTAAACCACTCGGAGCAAGACACCTACACCTAGGTATTTTCATCAGCCCTTCAATTTTATTGAATTAAATCATTAGCCTTTTATGATGTAGGAAGGGCTGCAAATACTAACAGAGTTAATCACCACAGACTGTTCTGAGCACACTCCCTACTAAGAGGGAGCGGACACTGTTCAATACTTCAGAAGACCAGAGATCACGGGACCAGTTACGCAAATAGTTACAAAACTGGAAGGCTGTTAACTGATTTGCCATATGCTGTTTGTTTTTGTCAACCCAATGAACAAGGGAATTTTTCTGTAAAAAGTCCTCCTGTAAAGTGAACTTCCCTTTTCAGTATCACCTGTGAATATACTGCAGTGTTCAAGAGAAAAACTAGAGCAGCCACATCTTTTTCCCATCACAGATATCTTGCTAACAACAGTAAATACTTTTCAAACTTGATTATAAAACTTGATTATAAACACTTAACAAAAAATTAACACGGCAGTAAATGAGAGCCTTCCTCTCTTCTTTAGAACATTATTTCATTATTAGATACAGATAAATACCCTGACAGAAAACAAACCACACACACAAATCCCAGAAACAACAAAACAACATCTAAATCCAAAAACCCAAAACAAAACCAAAACCAACACCACCCCCCCCACATCCTCTGTTTGCAATGGAATCTACTGTACTCATTGTTTTTAAAGCAAAATTCATAGTAATATTAACATAACTGAATAAAGAATTTAAACTAAAACCAGATGTTATTACTGGCACCTTCAAAACAGTGGAATTTTTCATGGTTTTGTGATTCAGATAACATTAAAATGTAACACAATTGTGCCGTGTATCAGTTTCTCTCAGAGTTTCTAAGACATGAGCCTAGAAATACACAGTAAAGTCCTCCTATATTTCACCACAGACCCTAGAATCATAACCTGTATTGTAAGAATAACATTATTCATAAAACCTTTATTTCTAAGAGAAACGTACTTCCTCTGATAAATCAAATCATACAACAATATACACTGTTTCCCTTGGTTAACAAGGTATTTTTTCTCAAATTAAAAAAGAAACAAAAAGAGTGATGTAATTTAACCATAAGCATATGCACTTCCATTACAAAAGTTACAATTTCAAAAAGGTAAAACAACCCTATTACAGCACATTTGGCCACTGAAGGTGCATACACAAAAGCTGAGTACAAACTTCAGTGTTCTGAAAAGAAAACCCACATTTTTGAACTGTCATAGCTTGTCTCTTTGTCTGCCTGCCGTGGCTGGCTGGCTCGGGGGTGAGATTCCGAGCTAGCCCAGCAAAATAGCAGATTTTAGACCACACTTTAAAAGCTAGCCAAGCTGACTGTATTTCCCTTATCTGGCTGCCGGATCCCTCTCTAGGGTGAGACAGCGACGTGCACAGGGGGTTTGGTTTGGACCCCCCGGGACCCCAGAAACAAAGGAAGGCGAGAACGGAGACGCTGGAGGAGCTGGAGATGTTTATTCGCTCGTCCCTGGCAGCAGTCTGGGTGAGCGCTGCTCGTTTCTCCCGGGTCCTGGGGACTGGGGGCGGGGCTTACAGCAACAGCCAATGGGGAGGGAGAGAACCCGGGGCCAGCCCAACACCCCTGGAACCGCGGGGGGGAAGGGAGAAACCAATACACATTTGTATAGAGATACCATAAACCGAGGGGAACTCCCAGGCGCAGGTCTGTCCCCCCAAACCCTGGGCTGGCAGGGTTGCCAGGACACCCCAACAATAGCTAGGTTCCTCATTCTTTCCAAAACATGTACAAAGTCTGAACTCAAAACAGCTCATTTTCATACTGTTTCTGTAATCCATCATATTTAAAAGACAGTGGGCTCCACAGAAATATTCTGCACCACTCCAGGAGTTCCACACTGAAAGCAAGCAAGTTTATAGCATAATCAGTGCCAATACTTCTGAAGCAAGACAAATAGTACTTGCATTCAGGACAGAAGCAAATATGAACAACAGGGTCAAACTGGCAATAGTGACACCAGATCACATCAATTTCTTTTTAGAAAGACAATTTCTTTTTGAGAGTCAAATGAACAGTAAATGTAGAAATTAAAAGGTTCTTCAGCAGAAGCCTACCTTCTGCAGTTATTTCCTTCCTGACTAAACTAATAAAAATAGAAGGTATTCACACTAAAATCCAGTGGAGATTTGAAAGGTATAGATGAACAAGCACCAAATCTAGGTACTTTATCTGTGAGTGAACCTCAAGATTCAAAACTGGGCCCAGTATTTTCAACTGATTTATCAATGACTTGCATGAAGAGGCAGATGCCTCCTCAGCACGTTCACTGATGACACAAAGCTGGGAGGAGAGGCCGATACCCCAGGGGGGCTGTGCAGCCCCTCAGAAGGGCCTCGACAGGCTGGAGAGAGGGGCAAAGAAGAACCATCTGAATTTAACATAGGCAAATGCCGAGTCCTGCTCCTGAGGAGGAATAACCCTGGGCACCAGCACGGGCTGGGGGCTGACCTGCTGGGAGCAGCTCTGTGGAGCAGGACCTGGGGGTCCTGGTGGACAACGAGCTGTCCGTGAACCAGCAGTGCCAAGAAGGACAATGGCAGGAAAGAGCATTGCCAGCAGGTCAAGGGAGGTGATTCTGCCCCTCTACTCAGCCCCAGTGAGGCACATCTGGAGTGCTGTGACCAGTTCTGGGCTCCTTAGCACAAGACAGACATGGACCTCCTGGAGCAGGTCTGGCAGAGGGCAACAAAGATGATGAAGGGACTGGAGCAACTCACAAGGAAAACTGAGGGAGCTGGGACTGTTCAGCCGACAAGAGATGACTGAGAGAACACCTCATGAGTGTCTGTCGGTATCTTAAGGGAGGTGTCAAAGGATGTATCCAGGCTCTGCTGGGTGGTGGACAGGAGCAACAGGCAATAGGACAGGAGGCAATGGGCAAAACTGATGTACAGGAAGTTCCACCCAAACATGATGAAGAACAACTTTACTCTGAGGGTGACCGAGCACTACAACAGATTGCCCGGACATTGTGGAGTCTCCCTCACTGGAGATATTCCAGATTTATCTGGATGAAATCCTGTGCAGTGTGCTCTGGGATAATCCTGCCCGAGCAGGGAGGCTGGACCAGATGACCCACTACGGTGCCTTCCAACCTTACCAATTCCGTGATTCTGTGACAGAAACAGAAGCATCTTTGCCAGTTTCTCCCTCTCATAATTTCACTGTTCTTCTAGTCTAATTTTTTTTAGCTCTTGTTCATCTACTACTTCCCTTTTAACTCCTTCTTTAAGCCTCTTTTGCACTACCTACCCTTCTGACATAACTTCACTGTTTACTCCAAAAACAGATACTGGGAACGTTCTTCCTGACTTAATAAAGGAATACTGTGGGAATCCAATTTATGGCAGCATTTTAAACACTGTGTTAATTCTATACTATATGCAAAGCATCTTGTTCCACTGATCACAGCCACAGAAAAACTGCTACTGTAGTAAATAATTACTAGGTTTCTTTCCTAATGACTTTTCAGTATTACCAAATCAGAAAAAATAAAGAGCAAAACAGTAAAAAAGTGCTCAACAATATATCGCAGATGCAGTTCAAAATTCAACTGCAGCAAATACTGCAGATCAGAAGAGTAATTTACTACATATTCACTATGTAGTATCATAGAATGGCTAGGGTTGGAGAGGACCTTAAAGACCATCTTGTTCCAAAAGCCCCGCCATATGTAGGGATACCTCCCACTAGACCAGGTCACTCAGAGCCTCATCCAGCCTGGCCTTGAACACCTCCAGACCTTTGTACATGTACCTTCCTTTCAAAAACCACTTCTCACCAAAGAGCCCTGTGAAATTTAACACTATTTATTACACATTGACCTTGAAGTAGAAGAAAGTGGCAGTCTTTTTGTCACCTAAAGATAAAACCTTTCCTGTATTTTATGTCATTGCCACACCACATTCATTATGTCCTATATGGAAAACCTAAATATTTGCAATTTCATTCTTCAACATGAAGTACTACTCATGTCTTTACTAAGCACTCATTTCACTAACTTTGCATGGAATTAAAATAGCAAAATATTAACCAATAAGCAATAAATGTCTGTAAATAATCAATGGTCTAGGAACTGCCAAAGAAATACTAAAGAAATTCTGACAAACAGTCTCAAATACTGGATGAAACATGACATAATGAGAAAACCAAAACCCATTTCTTTCATACTGAATAAAACTGTTATGTCTTTTATTACATTGACTATAAAACTGAAACCATCTAATTGCACATGGGAGTTCCAACTTTGTCTTTAACATTACTAGCTTGATTAAAAAAACACTGAAAATTGATGTTTCATATCTGGGGAGTCTTAACACTTTCTGTATTAGCAAAAATATTTACAAACCAGTGATTAAAGCATGCCAATTTGTATGTAAAAACACAACATGATTTTGTGGTAGAAAAAATTAAAGCAAGTGCCTTTTCCCCAAGGAGCTCTGTTTTTGGCTTTTATGTCATTACATATCATTCTGTAAAACCATGCATATCTTTTAGAAAGAAAACAAACAGAATTAAAATTAAAGGTAATTAATCTCTAACAGTATTGTGAATTCAATGCATCTTTAGTGTATAATGGAAAATTAAAGACACTCACCAGTCAACTACTTTTTTTCTGAAGAGAATGATTTGGAAAGGAAACTATTTGAAACTATTGTCCCCACCTGCCTCAGAGAAGTACTAAATATTTAAAACATTCAAAAGATTATTTATGAAAATATATTTGACTAAATTTTGAGTGTTATTCTTATGGTATCACATACCATATCACAAAATAGTGACAGGAAGGAATTATCTCCCAGATGCTTTAAAATGCCTCATAAGAGTATGCAAAATTATTATACTTTCACAGGAGCAAAATGCACAATTTACATTTAAAAAATCACAAGGTTAATTGTGAAAGCAGTATTTGTTTTCATATTACAAAAAAGCATAAACAAAATACTTAATTGATAAACTGAAACATATTAAGTATCTTGCATCAAGATTAAGTATATCCAGTTACAAAGAAAATTAGTAAACTGAAATAAAGGCAGCAAAACTGGATAAAGTAACAGTCGAGAATATAATTTATCTTAACTTGTCAGCAGTATCCTGAAACAGCTCTTTAGCAATTACATTCTCAATGCAGTTTTTCAGAATGCTAGTTTTCTTCTGTTTCTTTACTCTGAAGCAACTTCACTCTCCTGTGAATTGAAAATAACCTTGTACAGTCTAGAAAGACTTCTATAAGGAGAGAAATACAGAACAGAAAGATTACTGCTTACAATTTGACCTTCCCATCTGAGTCATCCTGAAAACTAGACTTGAGCTCAAATCACTTAAATGAATATGACCCTGATGTTAATGTCATGAAACACGGGTTAATTCTCAATATTTCTTAAACTGCAAAAAGAAAGCCTCTACTGTAATACATTTTCTTTTCAGTTCCCAAAGTTCTATTGGACTTCGTTTTATTGTAATTGTTAAAAATTTAGTTTTCAAATTAAATTTTATATACATAAGCGTGAATCAATTCACATGA
Organism: Struthidea cinerea; assembly: GCA_013397865.1. Taxonomy (NCBI): domain Eukaryota; kingdom Metazoa; phylum Chordata; class Aves; order Passeriformes; family Corcoracidae; genus Struthidea; species Struthidea cinerea. Next base: position 2,007,240 of record VZTI01000775.1, read on the forward strand.
GATGTGCCCTGCACTAGTGGCATTAGTCCATTAGGCTGGGAATACTCATTTGCTATCAACCTGCTGCAGTTAGAATACACTCCTGATAATAAAATTAAACTTTCTTTCTTTCTGGTTACATACAATCAAAAACTTTCATGCCTCTCAAGAATACATAGTAGCACAAAATAAATACTTGGATTTCTAGCATTCCACAAACCAGCTCATTCATACAAACAAATGTATCAACTAGTTACTTCATAGAGACAATCAACAGTAATATGACAGCAATTTAGAAATAATGTAATGCTTTCTAAACTGTTATGGTTCTCAACATCAATCTTAAATGGTTGTCACCAACATCAGTGTCATATGTTTTACTTCCATGTTAAAATCACGCTGAGATAACACATACTAATATCTTAACAATAATACTTTTAACTAAGCAATGTATCTGATTGATACAGAATTTTGTTGCTCAAGATTATTGCAAACATTTCACATCAAGGATTCCAAACTCAACAATCAACTAAAATGCTAATTAAAACATTTTCTACCCATGCTGCAAAACAATTTTCCCCATTTCAACAAAGAACTGGAGAGACAACACAAAACACTTATCACAGCATCTGCAGAGTCATCTCTGATTTCTGAATTTGTGTTTCTTGGAAACAATTCTTTTAATTTTTACAGCTGCCATGCACAAACTAGTAATAGCTTTTTGCAATAAACAGATGTAATAGGTAAAGAAGTCTACCGGAAACAAGTAGATTCCCAGAAACTACAGCAGAAAACTGAGTAGCAATTAAACTGGGCCACAACAGCAGTAAATGCACAACTAGTAGACAAATACTGACGTGAAATCAGACACAAAATCATGGAGAAAATTCTGAATAAAGGTGTTTTTCCATGATGTAACTTAGGATTCCTAATAGTAATGTAGGGCAACAGCACATCAAATGTAATTCAAATGAACTACTTGCAGCTAAAACAGTAAACAGTTTCCAGCCAGATGAACGTAACTGCATCAGAAATACTACCTTCTGTGTCAGCTGGTATTAAATACAGTTTTAGTAGAAATGTCTTTTAATATACTGTCCTTAAAGTCAAAAGATAGTGCTTAAGTGTACAGTTCATGAGATTATCTAAAACATACCTACCATTGTTTCCACTCAAAAAAGCTAAAGCAATAATGGCTACTGAAAAGTGTTCTTCATAGGGAAATACTGATTATGAAAGCCTTCTGAAATACTAGCATAAAAGCCTTCAGGAACACCTCTACAGGTGTTGCAGATGTTTTATACCATGTTATAGAAATGATAAACACAGATCATACAAAGCCCAGAAGAAAACTGCATACATCAGAAAGCATGTTGTACCCCAAAAGATGACCTTAAAAAATAACTTTGTGTAACTCATACTTCTTCATTGTTAACTTGCCGTTCTCTTTATTAATCTCTTTTCCTCATAAAATACAAGCTAATACTAAGCAGAACACAGAAAGTAATGCTGCTGAAGCAACTGAATGAATTGTAACCAATTCATTTGTAACCAAAGAAAAAAAGATTACGAATAAAAACAACAGAAGATAGTCTAAACAAACTAAAAATGGAGAAAGTAAATTGTTAGGAACTTCTAGCAAATGAAGATCAGAAGAAACTGTTTTCAGAACACAGACAAGTAGCATCTGATGGTAAAAAAAAAACTGTTTAAGATGTTAGGGCGCCATTTCCTGCTATAAACTTACTATTGGATTAGCTTTAGTGGCAGTGGATTAGCTTTAGTGTATCTCTCAAGTGGCATCCAACTACAAGCAAAGCCTCAAATCCCTTTACTATGGCAGGAATACATAGATTTTTAGTTATATTTTTCAAGTGCCCTAATCAGCTTTTTGCAACATACAATAATATTTTTTTAAAAAATAAATTCCTGCAATGAGGTTCAACTGCATACTGTGCTACTTTGAGATAATTTAAATCAACTGAAAATAAATGAAAAATCTGCAAAGTGCTCTTGAAGAAATGCTTTAAAATTCACCACCTTCCTTAAAAAACAAAAACTCCTTTACACCACATGAAACATGGTTTTACACTGATTAAGAAAGAACAGGAAGAACCAACACTATGAAAAGCTATGCTGTCTTTGTAACAGCGTAACTGGTAACAGTCCTGAAAGGATAACAGGCAACATCTAAACAACTGTTAGGTTAACTAGGGAGATATGGGAGCATGACCCTCTTCCCATAAACGAACATAAGTCAGCAAAAAAGCAAACCTCTTTTCCAATGACATAATGAAGAAAAGCAGTCAGGAAAGCCACAAGTTTCAGGTTTGACTTACAGTCTGATCATGCCTGCATGATTACAAGTTGAAATGCTAAGTACAAATGCTAAATACAAAGTACTACAAATAGTCTATCAATATTGTAAGAGACATTTACATATAAGGTCTTAAAATTCACATTTCCCAGCATCCAGCATATATAAACAGCAGTATTCCCACCTAATGTAGCCATAAAGGTCTGTATAAGCTCTTCTTTCAGAATTAAAACTCAAGGTTGAAACTTGAATTTGAAGCACTGATATTCCATGGTAACTCGTTATTGTAAAAAGCATGAATCCTGGCCATTCAGCACTATCTCCTTTAGACAATTACATGTTTTCTCAAAAATTGCAAGGCATTTTATACAAATGATGTCAAAATGCAATCATTACACAGCCCACAATTACAGCCTTGAAGTATAAACCAGACAGAACATGGAAAAACATTTTATCTAAGAATCACTAAGCATAAATACCACTGGCATCTCATCTTTAAGACTATTTCAAACCTCTTAAGAAAATTACTTCAGTTCAACTATTGAAATTTCAGTGAAACTGAATGACAACACCGCAGAACCAAAATAATTGGAAGTCACTGGGTGCTAAGACATCCAAGCAGGAAGAGTAGGCAGCATACTCAGCCTAACACTGGGTTTGTTTACACCTACTACAGTTTTAATATACAGAGCCAATCCCTGGTTTTATGAAACTCCAATTCCAATCCACTAACTGGATGTTTCTTCCAGTAAAAACTTCTTGTTGTGCACAACTACTCCTACCTCACCGCTTCCCTCTCAGGAATGCAGAACATAAAGCTGGAACTCGGGGAAATCACACTTGTATCTCTCAAGTGCTAGGCTAGTGAGGAGGAACTGCAGCGTCATTCCTAGAAAGATGATAATTATTCTCCCCAGCACCAACATCAAAGTGAACGTGTTTCTTAAAAAGCCATTTTGGAAAGAAGTTACCCTTGCTATGAGAGAGAGGTCTTAATATTAACAGCATCTCAAACCAGGGGAGATAAAAGATCTAGTTTGTGTGATTGCAAAACTTCAGCAGAAATAACACAAAAGACCTCACAGCTTTTACAAAACAAACAAGCAGTCAAGATAAACCAAAACAAATAACCCACAACCCCTGCTTCCTCAGTCTCAATCTAAACACTCAATCAGACCACCACACCTCTTGCCACAGGAGTAAATATTTGAGTATCATGCAGAGCCAGGATACTTCACAAAACTGCTCAGCTTGCCTCACATGGTGACGTTTCTATTTAAGTTACATAGAACTGTACAATCTACATTCCCCTCTACAACGTAGAAAAATCCCAAACATTTGGATTTTCCTAATAAGTTACTATTTATTTTCAAGAAATTAATTTTTCCTCTTTAAACATACCATTGTCTTAGATTTGAGACCTAACCAGATATTCCAGTCTGCTTTTTACCATTTTATTACAACATGCTGAAGAACTTTTCAAGGCAAGTTCATCCTTTTCTTGAGCTCCTCCAAACAAATTTGTAACACCTTGACCATATTGCACAGATCTCAAATGTCATAATCTATTGTTTAGCAGATTTCCCAGATAATGAAAACCAAAGTCACTAAGATAAAGCTTTTAAATAAATTATAAATACTCTGAAAATAAAATTTTCACCATGCACAAATCCAAGTACATATCCTTGTTCTTCTAACTCACAGTTCATAGCAGTCAAAACTCATAAAGCTGAAAAGAGATCCACTAAATTAAATAACATCAGTAATTGTTGCTAATTTAAATAATGCCGTACAACAACTACAAGCTACAGGTAGAGCTAGTTTGCAAATACTCCCTTTCTTAAAACCAAAAAAACTGCTTTGAAAATTTCCTGGCAATACAGTATCTACACTCAAGCACATTAATGAGTTTCACTGATCCTGTGAGATCTTTGCTCATAAAATGAACAAGTATTGGTAAAATTAAATATGTAATTAAGTACCTGCACTGTTAGGGTCTAAATAAAGTAGATATTAGGGGCATGAGGGAATCCATTTTTGACTCTACAGAACAAAACTTTTTTATCAGTCTTCCTTAGTGGACCTTCAAAAAGTTTTCCATTTACTAATCACAAATTTGAACTTGTTTTCAGGGAAAAACTAAGATAAAACATTTCATTTAAAAGCATATAATGTCCATCACATCTCTGCAGCTAGTGCACTTTACTGGTTTATACCTTTTATACTAGGGTCTCAAACTTCAACCTTTCTTTCACCTGGTTATTTGACTTCTTTCTCAAATCTCAAATTTATGTCCATCCTAAAACTTGTTAACAACTTCCTTTTTTTTTTTTTTTAATTGGTCTCTTTATAACCATTCCAGTATCTGCAATCTTTACACATTCTTTACCCATCTCACTTCTCAACCACACCACATCCTTTTCTCTGGTATTGAGAGATTATCCTTTCACCCACATGTTTTTCACCCAGCATTATCTCTTCCTGTCTCTTTGCATCCTTCTCTATCGCATCAAACATTAGCTTCTTAACCTCACTTTCAAGGGCACTGCTGGCTGATTCCAGCTTATTACCTCATCATACCAAAGGATTACTGTTTGCTTCACTTGAGACACCAACACTCCCTTGAACATTTCAACAAGTATTTCCTGCATTCTCTTAGGTTGTTTGGGTTCTCATCCCCTGCAAACATGACCAAGGTCCGCCCCACTGCCACCCCTTTGCTTGCAAGGCTTACCAAAAAAAACAGTGAAGAGGCTGCAGTTGAGATCACTGCCCACTGTGCTGAACAATACTGGGGTTTGCACAACTCTCATCTGGCATGACCACTAAATGACACAGCCCCTGATGGAATTCAAAGTTGGATTGGGGATGCTCTTTATAGTGAGTTTGTGTAGAATGCAGCACAACACAAGGCCACTGTGTGACTAACAGTACTAGGTGCTACATAAATACAAACATAAAATACACTCCCAACGACTGATTTTGACTGATGTCAAATACCCTAAATATTCCTCTAATTGTGACTGACTTCATATAAATAGGGGAAAAAACTGCAGGACAATTAGATGCCATAACAGATAGCTGCAACAGGAATACTTTATCCATTTATTGTAAGGATTTAAAAGTGTTGGATATTATAAACATTACAATTTCCCCTTCCAGAGTATCCCCCTGCTGTAGAGACAGCCAACTGCATTGCAGCACAGGTGTTGTCTTGGGTTCACAAACATCAATTATTTTCCCACTCACTGCCAGAAGAAAACCCCACACCACCTAGACCAAATCCTCTTTGAAGATATTTTAAGAAAAGTAAAACATTATTGACCTTCTCTGAAAGAAATGAGCCATCTGGGGTAAAGACAAAGTGTTCAAGAAGCATACCCACATTCAAAGAAAATGCCCTCCCATTACTCTACCGAAGGAATTTACAAAGTGACATTTTCACACCCAGTTGAATTGAGCATTCATCATGAGAAAGAATCCAGCAAGCAAATGCTCTCTTTCCAAAGGATTTATAAAGCAGATGGAGATCCAAAAGGCACACCCATCTTCATCACCTGCACCCACATCTGGTTACTTCAAGTATGCCAAAAGTTAAGGCTGCCTCTCAACTCTCCAGTGCAATCGCTGTCATCTCAGAAGTTCTTTAGTACTTAAATAACTCCAAAGTAAATCTAGTGGGTATCATTTCACTGCATAATACAAAAAAAAAAAAAATCTTTTACTTAATACAGAGCTACAAAAAAGCATGTTGTACTATATGCTGTGTACCAGCCAAGGAGAAGTGATTGGCATGGTACTTGCCACTGGAACAAACACTTCTGAGTATCCAAATCACAGAAACTGTACCAGCTACTAAGTAGTAAATTAACTCTATCCCCTCCTAAACCAGGAAAAAGTGCAAGGGTTACTTTCAATATTTTAAAACACTATATTACTGTGCCCTTAAACATTAAAGAATGTTAAGGTATTCTACAAACGTTGTTATGATATGAATTTGATTACAAAAAACAAAGTGTATTCCAATTTTACAACCCAACTATCAGAGACAAAAATTAAGTTTATTTGGCCAAGACAACACAAGAGTTACACAGTAAAGCCCAAGAAAAATTCAGGTCCTGCAATATTAGCATTTTAGCTCATAGTAAGACTGCACTTCTGCAAAAGATGTAAAAAGTAATAAAACTATGGACAAATGTACAAACCACAATACCAGAAAGCAGTTTCATCAGTCTAACGCCCTTTCATTGTAAATGACAAAGCAGAAGCAGAGTTCTAACTAAACAAAAGAAAAAAAAAATCAAAGAAAAGGTATTCATGAATCTTACATGTAACTATTTCAAATTTCCATACAGTAGAAATTATCAGAAAATTTAGTACACCTAAAATTAAGCCCTTTCCTGTTCTAGTCACCTAGCAGGAAATGTAATACTCCTGCCACTCTCCTTTTAGACTACAACTTGTAGCTGAAATAAAAACCCCAGCAACTCACAAATTTATTGCAGATAATTCCATAAACAAAGTCAGTGTAGAGGGTCTGCATTTTAATGAAAACCAGAAGGCTTTTATTAGTATAATACTTTTTTCCTTCTTTTCCCATCCAGCTGAAGCACTGACATACATGTGAAGACAAACCTCTAAACTTTCTGCCAAGAAAGCACTGGGACTGGGGTACGTAAACTCACTAGGGGCAAAATGAAACAATCCAATTGGAATTTCAGCTTTCACTGAACAGTTTGTTCACCATTACAAGGAAAAAGCTGAACATATCTGGACTTCGGGGAATTCTCTTCTCTACCAAAAGGAATTCAAGTTCTTTAAAAAGTATGCACATATGTTGTATGAACAATGAAAACTTATTCTGAAATGTGTTAACTTCCCCTCCATAAAAAAATAAAACACCCTACATTACTCAATAACTGGCTTTACCAAGCATGCTAAAAAGTGCCCTGCAATTGTAAGGACTGAAGTAAAGATACTATATTAACAAATGAGGGTCTCACCCAGATCAATCCACTATAAGAACTAATTTAAATACAACACGAATTAACTTTTAGATATTTTAGACTTATTTCAGTAGGTCTACAGTATCAGTGACAACTCTACACAAGCAATAACACAAATCTTCTGTCTTCCAGTATTCACCTGCAAACACCTGAAAGCACAAATCATACCTACTTGGGCAACCCTCAGCTCATGAGCACATTGCCAACAGACTTCTCTCTACTCATGCTCTTCTCCATCCCAAATTCTAACGGATTTGCCATTCCAAAGGATCATTATTTTGACAGATAGACTCTAAAGAAATCCTCAGCTTGGCTGAGCATCTTGCAATCTCCAACAACCTTTTTACTATTCTCACTTAGGAAATCAATGACAGCTGCAGCATTTAGAATCTTGATAAAGGTAACTCTCACATTTCATACTATGAACAAGGATACTGCATACATTTTTTACAAGACAGCAATACTCCCAGTGTTCAGGATTTCCAGATTAGTAAAGTCTCATGTATGTTTGTACAAACTTCATTGAAAAGCATACACACTTTCAAGTACACAAACAAGTGGGGCCATAAATAAAAACAGATGCCTTTTTAATAGATATCAGATTACAAAGTTTTCAAAACTCAAAAAAAACCCCTTTCTAAACATGGACACATGTATGCATTCTTAAATTATGTTCAACATCAAATCCAAACTGATAAAGTCTCATGACAATGACACATCCCTTCCTGGAAAAAACAGTAAAAAGGTCAGATGTTTGTGAACCAGACAATTGCTGGAAAAATACGGACAAACATTTCCAACTAAAATTCAATACAATTGTTTTCACACCGAAGCCTAAAGTAACTACACTTTCAATAACCAAGTATTTGATCCTTACATAACTTTCTAGTTGGAAATCTCAGAAGTCTTCACAGGGATGAGATAAACTGCACAATACTCCTTGTGAAGGACTGGGACCTCTCAGCAATTAGCCATTTTATTCAGCATGTCACCCAAGACAGAGGAAATGTGTAACCATCCCATGCATCTGGAAAACTCTGTAATCTTATACTTTAGCCACAAGACACATTCCTTGCACTCATGTGCAGACCACAACAGCAAGAGTATTGAATGAAGAGAGAATCTACACAGAGTACTGCTTGCAATCCTTGGGTTAAGTTGAAGGAAAAATTCGGGGGG